>WHYT01012338.1:0-16759 GCA_009806455.1 Tetrax tetrax
AGGAGCGTTCCTGCCATCTTCCCAGCCCCACAACATCCAGGTGCTGGAGGCTGGGGGTCGGGTGGGCCCTGGGGACACTGATGGGGGTGCCAGAGCCTGGTCCTTCCTCTCTGGGCACCTTGGCCCACCCCAGCGGTTCCCTCTCCTCGGAGACTGGGCTGTGTGAGTGTAGGCCGGGCTGGTTTTGGAGTCTGGAGAGGCCTGTACTTTTTTCTCCCACCTGTGCCATGCTGTGGTCGTGGCCCTGTGCTCCACTCCAGCACAGGGTGCGAGGCTGTTGGGGCATCCCCTGGGTGACACCCTTGACATAAGGGATCATCCCTGTCCGTCTGCTGGAGGAGCAGGTCGGGCAGCTGGGCCCTGCGCTGCCCCTGTGACATTTTTCTTTTCCATTTGCGGTGGAACAGATCAGATCCCTGGGGAATTCTGTCCCCCAGGTGCAGGAGAGGGCAGAGCGCAGCCCCGCGCTGGCTCGTCCTGCAGCTTGCCGTCCGTTTGCGTAGATCACTGCCGAGGAGTCAGAGGATGAGCCGCCGTCCGGAGAGGAGCGAGGGGATGCCCGGCTCTGCGAGCGGGATGCGGTGGAAGGGAACAACAAAGGGGCTGTCACTGAAGAGACTGAAGGCGACGGGCAGAGAGACGGGGAGGAGGCAGAGCGGCCAGACCAAACGGTAACCAAACCGCAGGCCGATGATGGTGCGAGGCGCAGAGAGGAGGTTTCTTTTCCTTTCTCTGTGCGCGCTGTGGAGCTTGCTGGTGACACGAGAGTGTGTAGGGCTGAGCCTTTGGGGTGGGGTTTGGGTGCCAGGGGACGTGGCCAGAGGAGCAAGGGCCGCAGTCAGCGCGGGGTCCAGCTGTGCTCGGGGTCGGGGGCTCGGGGACGCTCAGGACGAGCGGTGCGGGCTGCGCTCGGTCCGGCCCCGCGTGAGCGCTGGCTCCGGCGGGCGCCTGCTGCTCCCCTCGGAGCTTCCTGGGTAGAAACGTGGGGGCCGTCGGCGGGCGTCTCCCTGCTGTTTGACAGAGCAAAATCAGGGCCGCGCGTTCCCCTGGTTCTGGAATCAGCTCGGGAGCTGCGGGGTTGTTCTGCTGACGCTGTCCCTCGCTGTATCACCTGCATAGACCCTGGAAATGTGGGGTTTTAGCTCTGTATGTCCTGGGGAAGAGCCAGCGTGGACAGGAGTGTGCCTGTTGGGTTAGGGAATGCCATGCAGCATTGTGAGCTGGAGTAGCTGCATCGCTGGCGAGAGGAGCCTGTATCCCGTGGTGCTTTTGGGCGGCTGTTGGTTTCTGTGGTGATTGGAGTGACTGATGAAGCTGTCGTGCTCACTAGAAAGACAGAAATAGAGTTTATTCTGGGGGATGAAGAAGGGCTGAAGTGTTTCTTCCACACTTGGCGTATCTAAAGAGTTTCTTGCCTGATCTTGGACATCAGCTGAGATTTAACCCTTACATTTGTAAATCTTTGCTGCTTTCCTCCATTTTTCTCCTTGTGTCTTAATTTCCACTCGTTGATAAGCTTGAAAGAATGAATATTGGTTTCATTTAAGGGCCCTCCTGGCATGCTGATCCCTGGGAAATGCTGTTCTCCCCGTGGAGCTTTCGTCCCTGTGGTCCCTGGGTGTGCTCTGACTGCTGTTCCATTTCTCTTCGCAGCCTGTGTTGAGTAACAAGCCACGGAAGAAAAAAAAGAAAAGGAAAACGAAGAAAACTTCAGCCGGGGAGACACTGGTATGTCTGCGTTTGCACAGAATTCGTGGCTGTGCTAATGTCTGCCCTGGGATTGACAAAGTAGTGGCTGCGGAAAAGATTTTAAGGCAAAAATGCTTCGTTTTGTGTTGTGCTCATTTAAAATTAGGAAATGGCAAGAGCAGCTTTTGACTGCTCCTTCAGTTGGCTGGGGCTGGCGCAGCTGCGCTGCAGACGCTTGGCGCTGACATCCTCGCAGCGGCAGCTCCTTTCATCTCTGCTTCGAGGCTTTGCACGGGAGGGGGTACGGCGTGAGGGATTTCACGTTTTCGTGACACTTCCCTTGCCCTAGTTAGGAGCTCTCCCGGCTGTGCCGAGCGTACAGAGCGCACGCTGCCCGCCGTCGTTCGCGGTGCCTTCTCTGAGGTTTGACGCCTCAAACGGAGCGGAGTGCTGGCCGCAGCGTCTGCCCGTGCTCTATCAGCAAATGTGGTGCCGGGTGCTCTTCCCGTGGGACCTGCTCTGTCCCCTCGGTGATGGAGAGAGCAGGGGGATGGAGATTCCCTCTGACTGAGCTCTCTGCCCTAAACAGGTTACAGTCACTGCTCTCTTCAATTCAGCAGAAATAAAGCTCAAGTGGGAGCTGGTTTTCTGCTGAGATTTGAGTCTTAATTATTCACCCAGGGGAGATCCTTTGCTGAACGTCCTGAGCCTCAGGACGCTGAGTGCTGAACGGCTGAGCCGTGACTCCGGTGTAGGTGCCCGGCTGGCCGCCTCCTCCCCGGGAATTGAGCTGGGTGAGCTCAGGAGCGGGTTACTAAGGCAGAGAACTCGAACAAAGAGCCCGTTTCCTCTCCCAGTCTGAGAATAACGAGCAATAGGGTGACATCTGCCAGCTGTAGGCTCCAGGAAGCCTTCATCGCCAGAACCAGGCAGTTTGGTTTCCTAGCTGGAGATAATACCACCTTTGTTCAAACACTTAAATGCAAAGCACGTTATAAACTCTTCGTGTACCCTCTCCGCGTGGAGTGGCTATGTTTAGCTGGCGAAGGCAAGCTCGGGATGCTATTTGGGTGTCATGAATGGAATTCCATGTTCCACCCACGTACATCATGAGGAGGATGTGAAACGGCCGCATAAGAAATGCGTCACTTGCTATTTGTGGGGGGAAAATCGAGGGAAAGCGCGCCAAAAGTGTTACACAGCTGTTGGGTGTGCACTGCTGGATGTCTTCTTTGAGTTGATGGGGAAAGTGAGAGTGCAATATGTTAGAGCTGGCTTAAAATCCTGCGAGTGTTTGGTGTCTTATTCCAAGGTCTTATTGCAGCGGTAACCTAGTGTTTCCATGGGAAGCAGGTGATAAAAGCTAATTATTTCAGTTTTTATGATTACAGTCAGCACCCCGTTTCATGACATAGGGATTGTAGTAGAAATAGAGCAGCCGGCCCTTCTGGGGGCAGTTGGGCAGGGAAGGCAGGCTCCGGGTGGGATTCCCGAGGGAATAAAGAGCTGAGGGAAGAGCGGGGAGCCTCGGAGACGGTACACGCGCGCCCGAGGCGGGCGATGGGCTAGCAGCAGGGCAAGCGGTGGGGGCTGCACCGGTACCGCGTGGAGATCGGGACGAGCGGAAGGAGCGGAGGCGGCTGGGTGACCTGCGTGCCGCGGTGGCTCGCGCTGTGGTAACGGCCGTGTCTCTGCTGTGGCTATCTTAAGGAAGACAACGACCTGGAAGACATTGACAGCCTGCTGGAGAACATCGAGGATACCAACGGGCTGTCACAGCAAACCCAGAGCAGGATCATCACTGACCACAGGCCTCTGCTCTACGTAGAGCACAGGTAGTGCTTGCTTCCTTCCTGATTTTGGCCTTGGGCGTGACAGGCGCGTGTTTTCCCCGAGGAAGGGAGTTGGGAGCCCCTTGGTGTCATCAGGACCTTGCTTGAAAGGGGTTGTGGTTGCGCACGTCCCCGTTTCTAACTCTTGCCCTTAGATCTGTGTTCGGTTTCGAGTGCTGACCGATACTCTGCAGTCAAGCCTGGTCTGAGTGGGAGACAGGACCAGATTAGCCTCCAGAGGTGCCTTCCAGCCTAAAACGCTCTGTGACCCTGCAGAGGGACCTCTGCAGAGCTGCTGGGTGCCCTGCTGCGTAAAGCCTTGCGATCAAACTCGCCTGGCTGGGCGACTGGCTGCGTTCAGACCGGGCGCTGCCAGCAGCCGGCCCCGGTACAGCGCGTGCTGCCCTCTGAGGAGGGCTGAGCGGTGCCAGGAGCTCATTTCATCAGGAAACCTGGTTAGGTTTGCATGTTGTCATGCTTTGATACACAATCTTTATAGTAAAAAAAAATGTATTTTAGTCCTCGCTAGCCTCTGCGCAGCGATTGTGGCGCCTGCCCCGCGCGCATGCTGCAGGTATCCCGCGTTTCCAGGCAGGCATACCCCGCTGCGTGCTCCTGGCAGCATCACAGGCTGCGGCCCCGGCCGCCCTGGAGAGGGCAGCAGCAGTACTGCCCAGCGGAGAGGAGGGAAGCGTGCATCTCGTTGACCAGGGGTTTCTGTGCCTCCCTTCCCACCGGTTTCGGTGTGTTGTGTCAGACCAGTGGCGCGTGCCTGGCAGTTCAGGGCACAGAGCGCTTGGCCTTGAGGGAACGGACTCAAGCGTGAGGGGTTTGGCTGTGTTTAACTGACAGTAGCTTTTCTTTCTTGTTTAAACCTTCTCAGGAACTTGAACCCGGAAAATGAGTTGAAGAGATACTTCGGGGCTCGCGCTGTTCTTGGTGACCAGAGGTTAGTCTGGAATTCAATATCCTGAGTCAGCGTGTCCGGCCTTCCCTTGGTACAGCTTGCTGAGCCCCCGGTGCCACACCTGGGCACCCCGACGTGTTTTATAGTCACAGGACAGGAGAATATTTTTTGTCATTTGTGTGAGGAAGGGAGTAAGACTTCTCCAGGCTTTTGCTAGCATTTGCTTTTTCTTATGCTGATTTCCCCTCTTATTTACTGTCAAATCCCTTTCTAAAATCCTTGCACTCAAATCCATAGATTATAGACACTTAGATTTTTTTTTTCTCCAGCATTTGTCGCTTGTTGCTGTTCCAAAGTCACTGATACCTTACAGAGCAGACCCTGAACACTTTCCAGGGGGTCTCAAGCTTTTGGGGGCCCAGTACCCTACGACTTCTTGGCTGTGGGGTCCCTATGCAGTTACCCATTGCGCTGTGGGCAGTGTTGTCCAGAAACCCCTGCTTGCAGGAGCTGCTTGAAAAAATGTGCACGAAAGAAGGGTGTAAGCTCAGAGCAGTGACGGTGGCAGTGGAAGCTTTCTCTGAGAGAGTCTGGAAGAATTTGTAGTACTTGAGGAAGGAGAAGCAGTCCCTTACTGGGGACACATGACTTTCTTAGAGTAGCCTTGATTTCTGATGTCCTCCTGCCCCGCACCAGCAAATTGGTTGCATTTGTGAGTACGGCTTAAATGAAATTGGTTGACATGTGAAGGCACTGCTGGGAAGAGAGATGAGTCAGAGGGATATGGGGCGCTCGTAATTGGACTTGGGAAGCTCTTGGAAGCAAAGAGGCAGCTGAGAACTTGGCAGGAATAAAAACAGGAGAGAGAAGCTATTGAAGTGGAAATACTGGAGGCGCTGGCTGGCGCAGAGAGGAATGGTTCAACTGAGGCAGAGCCTGAGTGAAGGTATGTTGTGTCTTGAAGGCAGACATGTGAAAGCTCTGGGCAAAAGCTCCGTGTGGCAGGGCTGCAGCTGGGGAAGAAGTTGGATCTTTTTTTTTTTTTTTTTTTCCTTCCTCCCCGCTCCAAATCATCCTTTTCCTGGCTGGTTTTAGCCCTCCTCATTCTGTTAGTACAGAGAAACTGTGAGCTGTTGTCTTTATTTCCTCAGGCCAAGGCAAAGGCAGCGCCAGTATGTCCGCGGCATGTGGCTGACGTCTCCAAAGAGCACCTGGCCACGCTACAGCAAAACAGGTGAGGCTTTGGGTGCCACCTCCCGAAGCACCGTGCTGCCACTGGTGCGCTTCCCTTCTTCCAGCAGTCTTGCTGGATAATGGGAAATACCCACAGGGAGAGCTGCCTGGGCTTTGGACTCGTGGGAGGAGGAGCAGGAGTGAAATTCTCGGGGGGGTTTCTGAAAACACACCTGTGCATAAGAAAGCAGAAGAGCTGCTCTTGCCGCTCACGCTCGCCGGCGGGCAGCGGCAGTCCCCGCGTCTCCCGTGCTCCCTCCAGGTATCGCCATGCAGCTGGTGGACAGCAGGAGGGGCGTGCAGTACTTCACCTTCGAGCACCATCGCGAGTACCAGCAAGTGCAGTTCAAGTTCCTGAACGCCGTGGAGTCCATGAACCCGCACAGCATTGCGGTACGTTGTGAAGCCGGGCTGCCCATGCCGCTGCCTCTGCGTCCCTGCTGCCCTTTGCCCTGGCAGGAGCTGGGCTGATGCATCCTAGTTTTTGGGGTTGGTTTTTTTTTTTTGGCAGTCTCATTTTGAGTATAGAGCCCTGTGCTTCCTCTGCGTGAGGCGAGGCGGCGTTGCTTGCTGAGCTCTGCTTTCACCTTGTTCGTGAGATAAGTGACCATCTTGGTGCAAACGAGGTCTGGTGGCTGGTGGCCAAGCCTCGGTGGCTCAGTAGCCATGTGGGAGAGGAGCCCGGAGCTGACCGTTTGGCTCAGAGCATAGGGATAAAGCTCCCTTGTCTCAGCTCCTCAGCTGGGAAAGGGAAAATATGGTATAAACCAATCTTTAAATGGGAATCTAAACTAACAGCTGTTCTATTTATAACCCCTTGCACGGATGAAAAAATGTGTCTTTTCTTGGTATTTCAGCAAAACAGTCTTTGTGTTGGAAGCTCTTCATGCGTGTCCAGGCTCATTAAGCTGTATGGTAACATTTATCGTTTGGAGTGATAAGCAGCAGTAAAATTGCTCTGCACCCCGCTGAACCATCACTGGGGTATTTTTACTCTGAAAACCCTGGCCACATGAGCTGGGATGCATGCCCTGGAGAAGTTTTTTTAAAGAGGCTATTGTCTGCTAAATTAAGTTTACTTCCTTCTGCTTTCCCACCCTCCGCTGGCGGCCTCTGCTCTCCCCAGCTCGTCAGTCCTGCCTGCTGACTGGACTGAGGGGTTTGCGTTAACGACGCGAGATAATTGCTGTGCAGCAGTGGTCAACCTGGGAGCCAAGGTTGGACGCGGTCTCATGTGGCTGTGCAGAGCAGGACAGGATTTCCCTGGTGCATTTGTGTCTTCAGGCTCTGTCCCTGTTAAGTGGGTCTGGGTACGTGTGAAGATATTCCTGCAGCTTTCGTCTTTCAATTTTCTGTTCAGGGTAAAATCTAACAGAGAGGGGCTCGCCCTTGCCAGAAGTACCTCAACCCCCCAACCAGTTTACCTGTGATGGCCACAGTTTCCCATAGCTGGAGCGCAGATCTGCCTTGCTGCTGTGGTTTTGGCGTGCAAAACATGATATTCTGGGGGGATCCTGCTCAGTGAATGTTTTTTCTGCTCTTGCTAGTGGGTTACAAGGGTCTTGCTGGTGAAGTTGTAAGTGCATGAAGAGCGCTTTTTCCCATCGCAATGACCCGAGGTGCTCCATCTCTTCCAAAAAGAAGGACTAGAAAGGAACTTCAAGCAAGGAAGGGGTGACACATCAGCCAGGTGGCACTGAGGCGAAGGCGCTGGGCTGGGGCGGCCCGGAGCGTAAAGGCTTTGTACCCTAGGCAGTCACACTGGCCACCACCCTGCAGCTGTGCGACTTCTGGAGCTTGGAACACATGTGTTTTTCAGTTGTGGGGGGAGGGAATCCCAAAACTAAACTAAGATTTGAAGTAGCTTCAGTGTTTTCATGCTGAAACTGAGGTTTAGGTACTTGGGAAAAGTAACCCGTTTATTATATAATTAGTGAATGCAGAGGTTTTTGAGGTGTGGTTAGGCTTCTACTCTGAAGCCTGGAAAAAAAAATGTTTTCAATCCATTACCTTCAGGAGCTGGGCCCTGGAATTGTAATAGATGTGTCAAAATGTCCTCTCAGTACCGAGCAGAAGCAAAAGCCTGATCAAATGCTCAGAATTGGTAAGGGATAGAAAATAAAACAAAAACTTCATCATGCCTGCTGCCTCCATCTTGAGTATTGTGTGCAGTGCTGGGCGCTCGCCTCAAAAGGGTATGGTGGAGCTGGGAGAGATTCGGAGGAGGACAGCAGAGATGATCAAAGGCCTGGCACAGCCTCCGCGCTGGAAAAGCTGGGTCGACGGGGAGGGAGGTGCCTGAGGGAAGCTGCGATCGAGGGCTCAGATCCTGCGTGGGGTGCGGAGAGATGTTCCCGTCCCTTCCAACACAGAGATGGAGCTGGCAGGTTGGGATTAAAGGAAGTTCTTGACGTTGTCCGCTTTAGCGGTGGCTTTCTGTGTCGCAGAGCCGGGGTGCTGGAAAAGTACGTGGGCAAACTCACGGGAGGAGACACCGTTCGTATAAATGGCACCTTTGACAGTGGGGGTCCCTGAGCCCCTAAGGGTTGGCAGCTCACAGCATGTTGGGAGCCATCGTGTGTGCCCAGCTTCGCGCCCTCTTGCCCAGGTGTCTGCTTTTTGGAGACAGAGCGAGCTGGACATCCAGCGTGACTGTTCTTAGGCTCTTTTAATCCCTAGTTTTGGCCTTTCACGTGAGGTGCGTCCCCAGCCTCGCACTGCAGCCTGAGCATCGGCTTTCTGATGGTATGGGACAGGATTTCTCCACCTCCAGACCCCGGGGCGAGAACAGCCCCTCTCCGTAGGCGCGGTGTCAGGGCGTTGACAGAGCTTACCTTGTACGCAGAGCGCGCGGGAAAGCCGTGGTTTGTGCCGTTGTGTAACCAAGCTCGTGCTCTTGTGCAGACTCTGCTTGAGGTGTACCCGTACCACGTGGACTCCCTCCTGCAGCTGAGCGACGTGTTCCGGATGCAGGAGAACCAGGAGATGGCCCGTGATCTCGTAGGTAAGAGCTGAGGTGAGGAGCAGATGTCCTGATGTAAATTAGCAACCAAAGGCTTTTGGTTCAGTTTGGGGTTTGCTGCTTCTCTGTTGAAACAGCCCAGAAGGGTTGGCGTGGCTCTGTGTCTGACGCTGGGCCGTGAGCGCTCGGCCTGACGCGATCCTGCAGGCCGGCAGCTTTTGCTGGAGGCATTTAAATGGAGCCAGACGTGCTTCTCTGGGGCAAAGCACATCAGCGTTCCCCCTCAAAATGAATGGAAGGGTTGTGTGGACATGGGGGGGTCCCACGTGCAGGGTGCCCCTGGCAGGAGGAGGGTCTGATTTAGTAGCTACGAGGTACAGCAGTGCAAGGGACGCTCTGGGAAGCCTGTGCCCCCCGCAGGGAGCCTGCCCAGCCCCCCCGGCCAGACCGCCTTGCCCTCCTCTGCCCAGCACCTCGCAGGTCACCATGTCGGGCTCTGCGCCTCGGGGCACCACAGCTGCGTGGGGCAGGAGGTGGCCTGGAGGGTGGCTGCCCCTTGGACCCCTCTGCTGCCGTCTCGGCTGTCTGAGGTGTGCCGTTCGGTAACAGTGTGCTCTCCAGTGGCACAGGATCTTTGGCTTCCCTGTGTGAAGACTGGCGTTAGTCCCAAACCTCCTCCAGAAGAGTTACTTTCCACAACCAGAGCACAGTCTAAGGCCTGCAGACAGGAGCAGGGCTCGCTTGCCTGGGCATCTGCTGCAGCCACGTAGTCTGAAGTAGCTTTGTGCCTCGCTAGAGCGTGAACAAGCTTATTTCATGGCTGCCAGAGCTCTCCGTTATCAGTGCCTTCCGGGGCCAAATCAACTACAATTTTGTGAGCGGTGGGGCTGCCGGGGCGGTGGCGTGCCCTGACGGCGTCCTTGCTCTCTGCAGAGTGGGCGCTGTACAGCCTGGAGTGCGTCTTCCACCCCGCCTTCAGTCTCACCAGCGGGACCTGCAGGCTGGACTACCGGCGGCCGGAGAACAGGTAGGCAGCAGGCCAGCCTGCCCCACGGCTGCCGGAGAGCCCTCGCGGTCTGCCCTGGCCTACTTGGGACGTGGAGACCCAGATTCACCACGTCTGCTGGCTCATCCGCGGTGGCAGGGGACCGTGAGTGTCCCTTTCTGTCGGAACAAGCTCTGCTGCGCGGCAGTCAGTGGCAGCGCCCCTCAGCAAGGCGGCAGCGGGGCCCCCGGGATGGGTGCTGGGGTACCGGCGGCTCTTGCACTGAGCTTTCTTTGCAAAGCTTCCTCTTTCCCAAGAGATTTCTTACAGGAGCGTTAACAGTTCCTCCCCATCACATCCTTCTCATGCACTTAGTACCACTTAGCCCGAAATGGCTCTCGTTTTTGTCACAAAAACGCTCGCTGCATGTTTATGGCTGTGCTTAGTCACTTGTGTGCTGCCTGCCCAGCCTTCGTCCCCAGCACTCGCGCGGCTCCCAGCTCTTTATGTAATGAGAGCTCTGCAGCTGTGGGAAAGGTGACTTTATTCTGGGAATTTTCCAGTCAGCTGACCCAAGCCATCCCTCCCGAACTGCTGTACCTGGAGGTGGCTTACATTTCAGTACCCGCTCGCTGACGGGCTCGGTGCCGGCTGGGACCTGAACGTTGCGATCTGTCACCCCGGTTTGGGTGTTAGCCCTCCCCCCGTGGATGTCGTGCGCGCTCTGTGTCGCCGTCCCCGCGCGGCTGGGTGGGCTGGGAGAAGGCAGGATGCGCGCTTTGGGGATTTACTTGTTTCTCTCATCCTGAGTTGTCGGCCAGTCTGCAAGAGCCTGAGGCTGTGGGGCCCTGGGGAGAGGGGATGGAGGAGGCTGTGGGTTTGCTGTGCCTGTAATTGCACGAAGAAATTTAAAAATAAAAAAGAGAGATGGGATCAGGGAGGGTCTCTGGCATCCCGGACTGCACCAGACTGTGTTCCCTAGACCCCCCCAGCTGCACACACGACACTGACGCTCGGGGGTGAGGAGCTGGGGCTGACCGTGTGACCCCGGTCTTCAGTGGCACGAGGTGCTTCTCTCTAAATCTGGCTTCTAAACCCGGCTGCTGTTTCCCACGCAGGGCTTTCTTCCTGGCTCTCTTCAAGCACATGATGTTCCTGGAGAAGAGAGGCTGTCCCCGGACAGCCCTGGAGTTCTGCAAGCTGATTCTGAGGTGGGTGCCCCCACTGAACCAAAGTTGGACGAGACAGAAACCCCAGAGGTGTGCTAGTGCTCCCAGCCTCAGGAAGGGCTTGTTCCCACTCCTCACAGACGCAGTGTCACGGGCCAGCTTTGAGCCCGTGCTCTTACCTGTGGTGCCGCTTAGGAGAGAGCAGGGTGGTTGTTGAGAAGGAAGTTTAAACAGAAGAGACCTGGGTGGCCCTTGCTCTCAGCTGCTGAGCTGCGGGCCTGGTGTCTCTGCAGAGCAGATGTGCGGCGGTGGCGTCAGCCTGCCCGCTTTGTGGCTGTTGATCCCCCTCCCGGGTGGTGCCGGGTGCCCCTCTGCAGGGACACAGACCAGGCACCGTCATCCTGGCCACGGAGGAACGATGGTGTTCCTGTTCTCTGCGCATGCTGAGTCACGGCAGCTCTCTGGATGCTTGTGGGAAAGTCTTGTTTGACTTAGAAATGAGGACAGCTACTGCAGCTTTTGTGACACTGATTTTGTTTCCTCCCCTTGTGCCCACCCCCCTGTGAAGCCTTGACCCCGAGAACGACCCGCTGTGCATGCTGCTGCTGATCGACTTCCTGTCCCTGCGAGCCAGAGAGTACACCTTCCTGACCCGCCTGTTCCAGGAGTGGGAGGTGAGTGGGGCAAGAGAGGGGGCAGAGAGGGGACAGCTGCTTCCCAGGGCTCTCCCAGCTGGGCTGGTGGGGGCGGCTGGGCCACGAGCGTGAGGATTTCCGAGCCGGCTTGGTGCTTTGATTTCCGAGCTGGCTTGGGCTGTCTGATGGCCAGGCTGGCATCCTGGAATCATCATAACGACCCAGAAAGGCTCGGGTGTTTGTTCTTGTAATCCTACTGCCCTGCAAACAGTTGTACAACCTCAAAATCGCTTGCTCAGTTGTGGGGGCGCTGAGCCAGCAGCTGGAAAGTAAATTAATCCAGCAGGCAAGAGACCCTGCTCTGCCCGCAGCCCAGCCACATCGAGATTGTTCTGCAGAGCATCATTTCTCCGTATATTTGTCTCTCCGATCCTGCAGAGTCACCGGAATTTGTCCCAGCTGCCTAATTTTGCCTTCTCGGTGCCGCTGGCCTATTTCTTCCTGAGCCAGCAGGAGGAGCGGTCGGAGCTGGAGCTAAGCCAGGCCCGGGAGAGAGCTGCCCGGCTCATCCAGCTCGCGTTGATCATGTTCCCAAGCGGTAAGTCTGTCCCCACCGGTAAGTCCATCCCTGCAGGCTTTGTCACTGTCTTGGTCTGTGAGAGCCAAGGCTGGATTCCAGGCAGTCGGATGCAGAGGCGGCACTTTGCCTGTGGGTTGCCTGTGGGCCTTGGCCTCTGTCCGTGGGGAGATGGGAGCCCTGACTCAGAGGTGACGCGGCCGGGGCAGAGCAGCAGCGGCAGGTACTGCTGTGGCATTCAGCCCTCCCACCCCACGGCACGGCCGGCGAGAGAGCAGTGGAGCCGGCTGGGCCCCCGCAGCCGTGAGCCCCCCGTGTGTCGGGAGGAGATCGGTCCCCGCTGCGCTCCCTCCTCGGACCAGCTGATGCCCCTTCATTAGAGACGGTCACGGGCGTGCGAGCAGGGGGAGGGTGAGAAGCAGAGTCTTGGAACAGGAAAGCATTCCCCCCCAGGGCTGGCCAGGCCAGAGACAGCCAGTCTCCCTTGGTTTTCCCTCTGAGGCACCGCTCCGCTTTGGATGCGCTCTCCATGGGCGCCCATCGCTCCTGCTTTCATCTGGTTGGTGCTGCTGTCTATGAAAGGAGATATACAGCCTCTCCGGGCCCGGGGGGGGTGTGTCTTTACAGGCAGGAATAACCAGCTCTCAAACAGAGGTTTACTTTGTCTTGGCTGAAACTATCTTTTCTGCTGCTTGTCATGGTGGCTGAAATAAAACCGTTGTTCAAGTTCAAACCCAGCAGCACTAAGTGTGGAAAATAGCACCTTATTTCACTGGGGGGGGGGAACAAACTATGTTTGTTGTTCTTTTGTTTACTCTGATCTGTTTCCGTCATCCCATGCAGAAATCAAAATGCAGCGTAACCCCCAGCCGCGTCCTCGCGCCCTCCTCGCGTGGGTCCTGCTGGGGTGAGCGGCTGCTCTGTGCTGCTCCTCGCCTGGCTGTTGAGCTCTCTGATTTTTTCTTTTTTTTTTTTTTTTTTTTTTTTTTTCTCCTGCAGTTCTTATGCCATTGTTGGATCACTGCAGTGTGCAGCCTGATGCCAGGGTCGCGTCCCATTCCTTTTTTGGGCTGAATGCTCAGATAAGGTAAGCCCTGGAGATGTTCTCAGTAAAGAGACGGGATCGATTCTGCCGGTAGTGGGGCTTTTGCTTGCTCAGGCTGCTAATGGAGTTACAAAGCCGCGGAGGGGAGTATTTGGTTTTCCTGAGTAGGCTGTGAGATGCTTTGGTAATGGGTTCCCATAATGGCCAGCAGATAATGCCAACAGACGCGCCTCACCTTCGCGCGGACGGGTCAGGAGTTCACACCGAAGCTTGTCGGTACGCGTAGTAAGAGAGCGGCGTGTGCGTGCTCTCGGGGCGGGCTGTCTCCTGCCAGTCTGGATTTCCCGGACACATGCTCTTCCTAAACAAGCGAATCGTCTCCCCCGCGGGTCAGAGCAGCGTTAACTTTCATCTCATGGCTGTGCTTATCCCCGAAGTAGACAGAGGTGGAAAAACTGGTGGAGGTAGATGGCAATGGCAAAGCAGGGAGCCTGCGATTCCTCTCTTTTCTGTTCTCATGCCGAAGCACGGCGCAGAGAGGAGCCCTCGCCAGCCCGCGCGGGGACCTGCAGGTGGGAAGGAGGAGAGTGCCCTGAGTAACAACTGTCTCCCATAGCCAGCCCCCCGCCTTGAACCAGCTGACGTCCCTCTACGTGGGCAGGACGCACTCCCTGTGGAAGGACCCCGCCGTCATGGCGTGGCTGGAGACCAACGTCCACGAGGTGCTGCGCATGGTGGACGCCCGGGACCCGCTGGTGGAGGAGGCTGAGCACAAGTGAGCGCGAGAGGCTCTCGTACGGGGACGGAGCGGGCCCAGGGGCTCTGCGGACGAGAGAGGAGCTCTGTCCCGGGCAGCAGCGGCGCTGGGGCTCGCTCAGGGCCCTACAACTGTTGGTCTAATGGTGACGCCAAGGGTTACGCTGTGGGGCCAGGAAGGTGGAGGCTCTTCTTCCCAGCTTGGCACAGATGTGAACTGAGAGCTGTGCCTCTCGCTCGCTGGGGAGTGTGTGCTGCACTGGCTTCCCCCAGCCTCAGCTGTTGCATCTGCCCTGGAAATCACCCAGAGAAGGCAGAGGGGTTGCTTCTGGCTGGGAGGGGAAGGGATGGCTGGGGAGAGTGCTTTGAAACACCTTCCAGCTTGGAGAAACAGGAGGGAGAGGCGCTGGGTCTTGTCCTAAACCAAAGCCGGTGTGCTCTGCTGACCTGCAGAGGAACGGGGCCGGTGGGAGAGGTTTGTGCAGTGTCCCTGAGCTGCTCTGCTCCGTCTTCTGAGGTCAGCAGCTGCCGAGTGACTCTGGCTTCGGCGCGGGCCAGCTCTGTCCAACACGGCGCCGGGGATAGAGCTGACGGTGCGCCTGGAGAAGCAGAAATGGAAAGCTGGCAGTGCTGAGGCGTGCGCAGTGCAATCCTCTGTCCCCATCCCCGCTCTAGGAGGAAGATGCGGTACCAGAGCGCACCCAGGAATATCTACCGGCACATCATCCTCTCAGAGATGAAGGAGGCCATGGCAGCCCTGCCTCTGGTGAGGGGCCCTGTCGGGGCGCGGGCGGCGCCGCTGCGTGATGGCGCTTGCGTCCCTGCTGCGTGTGCGGGCACTGGGCATGTCTCAAACCCCAGCCCGACCTCCAAGCGTCCTCCCTGTACGCACGGCTTGCTGGGGCAGCGCGCGGGGGGCAGGCCGGGCTGCAGCTGGTGTCTGGCTCCCTGCCTCGGTGTTTGCTGCCGCTGGCGACGCGGCCTTCACCCCTTCTTTCTTCTTCCCCCACGCAGGAGGTGACCTCGCAGCCCGTGATGGGCTTTGACCCCTTGCCTCCTCTGGACTCCATCGTTTCCTACACCAGACCAGAAAGGTACTTCCCCCACCCCTGCGCTGGCGCAGCCGGCCTGTTCCCAGCACGCCCGCAGCCCCGGGTGCACGTGGGCGCTGGGAGCTGCTGTCCCCCCTCCATCTTGGGAGGAGCGCAGCCCGGCTGGCGGTGTTCGCCGGCGGCAGAGCGTACAGGCAGGACCAGTCCTGCCGCCTTCCTGTGGTGGTCACCGTGGCGGCTGTTGGCAGCCGTTAAGGCAAAGACCGCTGAAGAACTTGGGCTGTTTCTTACCCGAGGTGGTTTGGGGTATCGACGGGTTTACGCGCAGCCAGCCCGCCGTGCACACAGACCGTTGGGGTGAAGCCCGTACGCGTGTGATGCCCTGACCCAGCTGGCAGTGCTTTTAGCGACTGCTTTGCTCAGAGCCTGGCCAGCCTGGGCTAAAAAATCCCCGAGAATCCCCCGGTTCCCTGCTTCGGGGCCGGCTCGGGAGCGGCCGTGCGCTGCGCCGGGCGGCGTGGATCTCTCCGGTCTCTGCGCTGCCTCGGCCCCAGCGAGAGGTGGAGCGCCAAGCTGCCCCCTTAACCGCAGTGTGACTTCTGTCTTTCAGAACGAATCCTCCAGCCAACGAAAGCACTTTATCTCTCTTCTTCCGCTCGCTGTTGCCAAATTTTAACCTGCAGGTATGTGCAGTCAGCCGAGGGCAGAGGGGAGCACGCGTTCGCTGTCGGGATGCAGACGTTTCCCCTGCTCAGTGTTTCTGCAAAGGGAGTGGCTCTTGGCACAGGCGCTGTGTAAACGTCAGGTTGCGGAGCAGCCTGCTGCTTTTTGGCAGGCGGTGTCGTCTCTCTGCCTGCCGGCTGCGGCCGGGCGCGCGGCTCCAGCTCCGCTCTCTTGCAGGGGGACGGCAGGCACGACGGGGATGAAGAGGCCGGAGCAGGGCAGGACCTGAACCAGGGGGTGAACAGGCTGATGGCGGCCATGCGCGACATGCTGGCCAACATCCAGTTTCAGGAACCCCCCCGAGAAGACAATCCCGAAGGCGACGAGGACTGGGACTGAGCCCACCGCGCGCCTCTCCCCCTCGCTGTCCCCAACCCTCTGTAATCATCCCCCCCTCCATTTGTGTCCAATAAAGTCACACGAACCCCAGGTGCCCGCTCTTGCTGTGGGGAACGCGCTCCGTCCCAGGGATGGGGGGGCTGCTACTGGTACCGTGTGGCGGATCTCGGCGGGGGACGAGGGCTGTCCCAACGTGGCCGAGCTAATCTACAGCAGCTGTCCCTTGTCCCCAAGTCAGCTTAGTCCCCTTCTGTCCTCCTCCGAGCACATTTGCTATCCCCTACCCCTTGCCCGCTCTTCTGATCTTGTGTTTAATAGTTGTAGGATTTTTTTTTTTTTTTTGCCCTCTACCATGCTGCTTCCTTCCCCGGGATCGCTGCACCTTCCCCCTTTTGTTTGATTTTTCCACCCCGTTGTTTCCGGAAGCAATGCGGAATGACATCGGTCCACGCTCTCACCCGCCTTTTTCTGCTGTGTAACGATGAATGCGTGGATTTAATGCTGAGCCAGGCTGAGCTGCTCGGAATAAATCCTCCCCCACCGCTCCTGCAGCGCCGGCTGCGTCCCCTCCCTGGGGAATTGCGGGGATGGGGCCGGGGTGGGATGGCCCCATCCCCACGGCGCATCCCAATCCGCTACGGGAACGCCG
Source organism: Tetrax tetrax (assembly GCA_009806455.1). Classification (NCBI taxonomy): domain Eukaryota; kingdom Metazoa; phylum Chordata; class Aves; order Otidiformes; family Otididae; genus Tetrax; species Tetrax tetrax. The sequence goes on from WHYT01012338.1 coordinate 16,554, forward strand.
TCCCTTGGTTTTGCAGACTCGGCGTTTTCTAGCTCTCCTTTCAAAGCCTCTCTTGATCAAGCTAAAAAAATTCACAGCACGTACCGCCGCTTTCTTTTTTGCCGAGCAGCAGCCGGGAAAGGGGAGGGGAAGCCGGCGGCATGTTGACCCTCATCCCTCCAGCTCGCATTTTTTTTTTTTTTTTTTTTTTTTTTTTTTTTTTTTCC
>WHYT01012339.1:0-15395 GCA_009806455.1 Tetrax tetrax
AAAAAAAAAAAAAAACCAACAAAAAACAAACCATCAGAGACTAAGCATTATCATCTCCTGGCAATGGATGTGTCTATTATAAAGGTGCATATTCAACACAATGAGAAAGACATTTTCTTGTCACACGTTTGAGATAGGATAACAGGAATCCATGGCTATGCATATCAAATTATACAGAGATAGGCTGCAAAATATCTATAGATAATTTGTCTTTTTCTAAGGAAAAACAGATATAAATACTTTATATTCCATAAATACTTCTATCTTCTGCCCTGCAGCTCAGCTGAAAAGGAACTAGTATCATGGTAGTATCTTGTGGAGATGGAGGTAATTAACAAGACTCGCTCCAATGCTTTACTGGTAATAAGGATTTTACAGCACTGATAGTTGGTTTCCAAAAAGACTGGGTACCGAGGCATATATCAAATTTTTCTGCTCAAAAAGCCTACCACATCTTAGCTTAAAAGGCTGGAGTTTGTCCTTTACTTTTTCATTTATTCACGATAACACATTTCAGAGGCAAAAGTGTGATGTTCATTAATTAATCAGCACTCACATAATTGATAGGGTATACTTTCCATAACCATCTTCCCAGGCAGTTAGACTTTTCTTCTATTCCTCTTTCAATTCTCAATATACAGCAAAAGAACTGTTTCTCCAAACTTTGTTAACAGTCCTGTACTTCTGTGCAGAATTAAAAGTGATGTAAACTTAATTTAATTTGTGTTATTGCTGGTATCACACAGTTAATTACCCAGATCATCCTTCAGTGCACCTGTTTTAGTAAGGAGAGGATAAAATTTCATTTTTTATTTATTGTGAGAATTTATTAAGTATAGTTTTTCTGTGAGAGTGAAAAAATTTCTTATACTGGCCAAACCAGAAGTGAGACTACTAAGTGATTGCCCTCAAATGAAAGCCATCTCCCTCATTTATACCAACATAATTTTGACAAGCTCAGCATAGCTGACTTACAGACAGACCTGGTCATGATCTCAATGGATGCATCACAAGCTCACAAGACAGTGGAACCTCTGGACGAGTAAGCATGTGCCATTAGAGAGCTCAGCACTGTATATGTAAGATATAAATTCAACAGTCAGTTGCAGTTCAGGACTTGTATACTGCCAAATATATTTATTGCTGCTAACGTGTTCGGAATGCTGGTTCAAACAGACACACTATGTTTCTCCAAGCTCAAATTGCACCTGAGGTTATGCTGCTGATGTGTTGTTTTGCATTTAAAGGAAAAGGATTTCAAAGCAAAGTGCAATGAAGAAGTCCTCTCTTGCCTCTTTTAGAACAAGTGACTCTGAGGCTGTCACAGGTTAGTGTGCCACAGGAGTCTTCTCAGTCATGAAGTCCAGCTGCTTCCCAAACCTTGATGTACCATCCCCTCCGCCAGCCAGGCACAGATTATTTCTGGAATGGAATTGCTTCATGCACTTTCCAACTAGAAGACTGGGCCCAGCTACCACAGCACTTTAACTCTACAAACAATCTCAAGGAACCAACAGCACAGTTTTGCTACTGATCTCAGTTGTGAAGTCTCAGAGACGGATGCCTCATTTGTCACTCAGGGGCCAGGCTGTCCTTTCTGCCAACATCCTCCATTTTAAAAACTCTCTGCCTGCCTTACCCAGGTTAGGTTTCTACATCTCCTTCTGGTTGCTTTCCTTGAAACCTCTCCACTGAGGAGGGAGAGGAAGACTGCTGAGTAAGGCTGATACCTGGTATCTGGAGGTTTCTCTTTGCCTTTTAGATTAAGAATGAGGTGTGTGTAACTGCAGATTTGCTGTAGATGGGTTGAAGACTAATTTTAACTCTTACTTAAGCACACATCATTCAGGATGTAGCACCATAGCTGACTGCAGTCCAAAAATCAAATAAAAAAAATATCTGTCAAGTGTGCTGGTTCAAATTACTGGGCAGCCATACAAATACTAATGCTAGTGCAAGGGAAGTAGACAGGAATCTGCAGCCAGAGATAGGTGGTGGAGAGGACGAGACAGGATTTCCCGTCTCACTGGCAACACAGTCTTAAATTGACTCATGCAGGATGAGAGAGGAAAGCATTAAGGCAAGTGGTTAATGTAAAAATATGACATTTTGCCTCCACATTTTTCACTGTAATACATGGACAATCAGAGACTCCATCATAACATTTTTCTACACAGGAAAATATACTACATTATACAAAAGAAAGCACATTAGTAAAGCTGCAGAGTCAAGTACTCAGAAATGAAGATAAAACATTTTCCTTTGGAACAGAAACAGGCTAGGAGCATTGTTATGCTTTAACTGTTTTCTTCTTGGTTAGGTTTTTGTCTGTTTCCTGTAATCCAGTTCAGATCCCATACACTTTTCTCAGAAATCCCAATGCAGGATGTATTCTGCATGAGGAGCGAGAAAACCCTTTCTATAAAGGGTTGTATTTATAAATACAACTTCTTTTGAGTAATTTTCAAACCATCAGTAATCAATATGCACTTGTTGGTGTGGATATATGGACAAGAAACTGCAGATTAAGCTAAGAATAGATGTAAAGCACTTACTAGTACTTAATACCTGTGAATAGGCTCCCACACTATAGAAAAAAATGAGACAGTGAGCTTCCTCCTCACACAGCTTCTTCATGTTTGGAAACATAGGAGGTAATTTTTCAAAAATCAGCTGATGTGTGGTGAGGTACTGTCATGTCTTGGCTTCTCCCAAGGTTACTTGTTTGTGTGTGTGTCTTACCCCTGCCTCAGATTAAATTCACCCAGGAGGCAGTACTGATACACTGCCAGCCTACCAGGGAGCAGTGCTGAGAGCCAGAATCAAAAGGCAGCTATTTTACCCATCCCCTGGGGTTTCGGGCAGATCCATTAAATCAGGGAAACGAATACAGCAAACTATTTCAGCTCACTGATGCATGCAGTAGATTGCCTAAGTATGTTAATAACTGCCTTTGGCAGAATGTATTTCCAGAAATTTTAACACAGAATCTGGAAATAAAATGTCTCCTGGCACTACAAGAACATTTTCAGATACCATGCCACTCAGGTGTGAAGTTGCAGGAAAAAAATCTCCAGAAAGCATCATGCCCACCAAATCCTGACAAAGTGCTATAAACCTAGAAAAAATTTCCACTGCCAGCTAATCATATTGCATTCCAGGAGAGACATTCTGTACCATCACCTACAGTGCTTAGGTGCAAAAGCAGAACTCCGTCCCCTGACACCCTTGTGAGACCCTGGAGGCACACTTACCTCTCTTCAGTTCCTGCCAATAAAGTCCTTCACATTTCAGTCACTGAACAAGCACAGAGCGCCTGAGGCTGCTCAAGACTAAGCTCTTTATCGTTTCTCCCAGCCTAGGGGAGAACAGTATTCACGGGTTAGGTTGTCCACCATCCACCTCCCCTGTAGGACTAAATCCATTTGGCATCCAGGCCTTTTGTGATCCACTTCCAATATTTTCTGTATTTCCAAAACCCACAGAATAAAGGCTCCTTTCTTTTGACACTGGAGACAGAAACCAAACCCCGATTGCCGATATCTCGGAGGATTAGGTTAATAAGATATTGATTGGACCACAGAGAGACGTGCAGACTTGTTCAACTGTGCTGCAGGTGAGTGGAGATCTGACTCCAGAGATTATTATTCATAGGATATCAAACAGCTTCAACAGAAAAGACTGGAAGAGATGAACCTCAAAATATTTTACAGGGAGACTTTTAATAATAAATGACAGTAAACTAAATGCCCGTAAGCTATTTGCATATTAAAAAGATAATATATTTTCTAATTATTCATTAATTTCAACTCACATGTAATTTTAAGAGAGAATACATGTGTATCGCATAATGCACAGCACACACTATTCCTATCTGGATTTTACTATTTTAACAGTAAACTGATATTGTTAAACTCATAAAACTATTCCTAGCTCCTATCTGTTTCTCCATAATGCCTTCTAATTTACAGCAGCTCAGTAACATCATAACCACAGCCATTTTGCTTGAAGAAATGGAAGTTTCTTAGGAAGTCTCCCATGGCAGCTAAAAAATTAACATGTCAATGTTAGTGGCTTGAGAGATCTACACAATCTGAGAGCCCTGTAACCTAGGAAAGTAGACAACCCTAATCTTGTGGAGGTTACGATGATCCTGACACAGAAAGGCTGCAATATTACCTAGTAGCATGCTTGTAAAGGGAGCACAGAGAAGAACAGAAGTGCTGATACTGGTCTTAACCATTGCAGAGAACCAGTAAAATAGTCCCTTGAGACAGCATCATGCTGCATGGCTACCAAACTGCACATACAAGTCAGCAGGAGTAATTAAGAGGTAACTTTTAGATTAATTCTATTTGTGATTACCAGTCAGTACCACAAACAAGACAACCCTTACAGAAGATTCTGTCCTTCCCACCCATATTTTGACTCCTAGCTGTGTTTGTGTCTTTTAAGTTCCTTTCGTTCTGATACAGGTAAGTACTTGTTGTAAAGCAATAATAAATACAGAAAATAATTAACCTATTTAACTTGATACCACATCATGGCATAAAGTCAATTGGACATGGAAATGTTATCTGAAAGTTCCAAAGCAGTGCTTGGTTTGGAAACAACATCTAGATAGATTCAGGCAGCAACAGAAACCATCATATCAGCACCATTATGCAAAGTTATTAGGGGAACATGAGTTCAGTACATAAGTCAGTCAGATTCCTGAAAAAAAAAAAACGTTTAAAAAATCACAACCAAGTTCTTTTAGCATTCAGTTAAATAGTGGGTGGTTTTCTTTAGCTTCTGCCAAGAGAAAGGAAAAACAGAGTAGTTTTGAAGGTGTAGGTCATCTGTAAGGGAACACTGGCTGCCCTAGCTGCAGACTAGACTCTTTTAACCTTTCATTTTTTTTCCAGCAAGTCCCAAGCACTTATCTGAAAATATGCCATGCTCTTTGCAGAAGTTAGCTCCTCCATTTTTGGTTGTTAAATATTTGTTAATTATAACTACTACTACATCCTTAGTGGAAATTGCAAAGTACAGGCTGCCCAGACATATTTTCTTCCAGGTTTATTTAAATGAAAATCTTATTGTTTTAAAGAGGAAATCTGCCTAGTGCAGGTATTTCCTCCTAAAGTTTCACATGTTTTTTTTTCCTCAAAGTACTGTTAAACATTAAACAGTTGGATGTGATGACAGATCAGTCAAGGATGCAGAAAAGATCCAGAGAAAGTTAGATTTAAATGAGAATTTATATTTGAAGCATACCTCAGGCTAGGGTTCATATTGACATTTGGCAGCAGTAAAATTAATTAAAAATTAAAGTAGTAGTAATATCCTGATGAAGCTCTTCATCCAGGATATTTACCCTTCTGGACTCTGACATTTCACCAAACCACAACTACAAGACATGTGGATGTTCCAACATCCACATTATTTCCATAAATGTGGAGATTTCAATTTCTGAGGTTCTAGTTTTGAGTGTAAGCTTTGAAGATACAGAAATAACCAACTGATCTCATGTCAAATCATACTCATTTTGCCTAGATTGATAACAGAATTTAAAGCTAATTCCATATACACAATCATTAAGTTCATCAGTCAAAAAAAGTTATCTACTTAATCTTCCTAAGGAAAAAGCACACTAAAGCAAACAGACACAATCTCAAGAGAATCTGAATTATTTCCAATAAAATATCTTGCTAAAAAATAATATTCATATCCTCAACTCATATACTACCCTTCAGGTGCACTCTATTAAGAGGAATGAATAATATGCAAAAGCGTACTGATTCCCGTTCTCCATTAAACTATAAAGTTTTATAAATGTTTCTATCGCAGTCAAAAGGGAACACTGAAATTGCTGCTCACTACTATTGCAGACACGTCTTTAGGTACTTGTGGTGGATTTTGTCCTAAGATACCATTTTATCAAAGCTAAAGGATAGGTCTGTAGCATCTGTATGTAAGCATATGCCTTTTGCTCACTGTTAAACTTGGTTCACGGTTTTCTATTACCTAGTGCATATCTGGATGACCACGGGTAGTTAATCTTAAAGTGCTGACTGAGAAAAAGCTAAGGATGACTCTACCCTAATATGTTTGCACACAGTCCAAGATAGCGGTAATTTTTAACCACCGGTAAAAAAAAAAAAAAAAAAAAGAAAAAAAAACCCAGAGAAACAAATTAAGGATAAAAAAATATTAAGGAAAATGGTTCTTTTCAGAGAAGCACAGACATGTAGCCAGTAGGATCTGTACAAGCTACAGAAATACACCTGGTTTGTACATTTTAATCGATGTGGATCAGAGAGAGAAATTCAGCTCAAATTGTACAACCCAAGTAGAGCTGTTTTGGATATTTCTGGTTGTTTGCAAGATGGAAATCTTGCATGGCATGTTTTCTAAAGACTTTATGTTGAGAGAAAGGAGAGGGGAAATGAAAGTGGGGGGAAAAGAAAAGCAGATGACATGTAGTATAACAACTTTGAGATCTAATACTGCATTCAGATGAACTCCCAAACGATTATCAAAACTTTCTTGAAATATTTATTTTTATTTCATTTGTGATTACTTACTTCATCTCATGGTTATTTCTTTAAAGATTTGGAAATCAGCAATCATACCAAGGCTGCTGAATTTTGAATGTAAGGAAATAGTCCTGATATGGGAAATGTATCAGACTAACTCCTCATTTATTTTCCTATTTAAGAGAGCATTGCTCTGCATACAAATGGGCTGATGCTTACAGCAGCGTTTCACTGATAGAATATCAGCATATGTTATGAATACTGATGAAATTCATATTCTCTTATAATGTAGCACTGCATTTTTAGAATTCCATTGTTAGGTGCCTCCCAATTCCAGCACAGGACTTGCATATATGCCTTTTCTAAAATTCATTACAATCAGTCTCTCTCCTCTAATGTCCTCAATTACATTCAGCCCTTGTTTCAAAATGGAATCCCAATATTGTCAGGCTCACTTTAAAGGGCATTTTAATAATGCTCAGGTTGTGTATAGAACTGTTAAAGGTAAAAACAAAGTAAATTAGATTTTAGTTAAGATTATCATATTGTCAAAGACTCTGAAGGAATTGGGATGCCAGATTGCCCTTAGTTGTAATGCAAATCAAACATCCAAATTCGTTCCAAGAGACTGAAAACTTTAGACTAATGTACAAAAGCTAGAATATTTGAAATTGAAGTTGTTCTGCTGCAGTACTTGGCCTCTGATCTTTTGTATCTTGGCATATTAAGAAATTTCCAAACCTTGCATCATCAATGCAGCATCAAATATATTTGCTCTGTAATTCCCGAGACATGACAAAGCTGAATTTAAAAACCCTGTGGCACTCAACTAGGAATTACTTTAATTTCTGGGTTTGCTTCTGAATTACAACATTACCTAAGCATATTATTTGCTGTTTAATTTCGTTTATTTTATAATGAAATCATAACTGATTTGGCAACATTTCAATTTACATTGTAATGGTTTCTCCACAGATCTGCACTAAACTTGGTTTTCTGGTGTAATCACACATTTTAAGATGCAGTAGGCTTGGACTAAAACTGACCTGAGATTGTTGTGGCAATCTCAGGTCAGTTTTCTGATATTCTACTTTTCAAATGGTGTTAATATTGCTAATTCACTGGTTTTTTTTCAAAAGCTGCTGAAGTTAGATTAAAACCAGAATTTAAAATAAATTTGCGGTGCATAAACACTGAAGTTATTGTGCAAATATTTCCTTTCCTTTCATCCATTATATTTAGTAAAAGACTCCTGGTTGAATTTTGTGTTTTCAGTAAAAAAAGTTTACACTTCATAGCAGTGCATATAAATTCATACAGAAGCAAGTAAAAGAATCTTTTTCTAAGTATGCAAAGCAATACAACTATCTGCATGTATCTGCATTGGCTTAAAAATCATAAGCTTTAAAACAATCTGCCTTCTGCTTTTAACAATTATGACTGAAGCTTATTGTGAAGACCTGAAGTTCAGCTTGTTTAAAAATAAGCAAGAAAGTCACATATTCATGTGACGCTATGGATCAGACCTTTAGATTCAAATAAAAGAAGAATATCTTGAGACTCTCAACAAACTGCAGATATCAGTTTCTGTGAATATGTAATAAATCACAAGGGTCTATGTTGTTCTTGATCCACAGTTGATACCTCCAGTGTTTTAATTCTGAATAAGGAAAGCTATATAACCTTTGGGGCTCAGACGTGTAATGCATGCCTTACCTCCATTTCTGTTGGGAAGGGAAAGAAGGTCTCTGAAAGATAAAGCTTTATGCAGAAGTAAGCCGAGTAAGGGACACATCTCCACTACGATGCTCCTGTTGACTACAGGATATTTTTGAGATCTCAGACCATAATGCTATTTGCTGTCAGATCCCAGGAAGGTAAATGCAGTACAACCCCTTCAGGGTAACTGCAATGGCAGAACTTCAGCAATAAAATTTAAATCTCGCATTGCTTTAGCAAAAGGAGTAACTTGAGCAGTAGTTAGCAAGGGGTCAGTTTTTACTTTATGTCCCTCAGCACCTCCTGAAAGATGATCCTACCAATGTTATTATGTCCCTGTGAGTAAAAATTCACTTCTTGTATCAGAGATTTTAGCTATCTACATCAGGGACTGCTAAGTCTGGTTCTGGCAAACCAACCAACACTAGTTTAATGTTTACTGAAACGTATGACACCGTTCCCCTAAGCCCAAGAATTTGGAACATTCTTTCCTTTTCCGCTGGCAAGGATGCCATATTAGAAAGTACGAACCAGTCAGTGTTTCACACAGAGTAACTGAGCATTGCTACTGTGACTGGATACTGAGAAAGTGAATAACAGACTCAGGCAATGGCTCCTGAAGTCACTCCTTTCTGTTTCTATGCAGTATGAAGTAAGAGCTTCTCCACGGCACAGCTCAAGGTCTAGGAGAAAGGAATAAGATTAAAAGCTTGAGCATGTTCCAGCCTGGTCCCCTCATCTGAAAAAGCACTGTGGGAACCGCAGTCAAGTCATAGTGTGGCCACTTTATACAATCATAGAATGGTTAGAGTTGGAAGGGACCTTCAAAGGTCATCTAGTCCAACCCCCCTGCAAGAAGCAGGGAGCACTTTGTTGCTTTCCCAATCACCAAGATCTTTTTACTGTATTTAAAAATGTTTAAATTTGATTTTTTTTTTTAATTTACCTTTTTAGAAGTAATTGCACCTTCACATGCAAAGAGAAGTATCCCTATCTTTTAGTAGCCAGATGACCCTCTGTCCACCGATGCATATATTGATAGAACACGACAATTTCCCATAAAACCAGTCTGTGTGTTTCAAGTGGATATAAGTATATTAAATGCCAGGCTTGCTCTTTCCTCCCACTCACACAAAACTTCTTTCTTCCTTTTTACTATCTATTATCCTCATTATGACCTTTTAATATAAAAATATTCTTGAGGTGTTTTTCTTTATATTCTATACCCACATGGCCAGTTGTAGGAAGAATACTTTCATGATCTCTCAACAGCACATGTGGGTGCTATAAAAATAAATGTGCTGTCATTATGAGAAAGTTCAAATTATTGCTGGCTTTTTAGATAATTTAAAAAAAAATTATTAGTATCATCTCTAGTTTTAGCACTAAGTTGAAAGCTATTCCTATGGTGCATACGCAAAGCCTCATCAATTTTGACAGTATGGCTATGCAAATATTCTCCCTTCAAGTACCTTAATGAATAATTAATATTGTGCTTAGAGATCTAGCTGAAAGCACCAATCAGAGGGTCCAAATAAATTGGATTGGTATTGAAGAAATTGTTCCCCATACTCATCAAAAACGATTACTGTTTCTTTTAGAGAATAGCTTTAACAATATGAAATAAAGCCTTCTTGGAATAACCTGCTGATATCTGCATGAATAATCAGAGCAGCTATAACTTATCTGTCGTAGTGCTGGCTGGTTTTGAAAGACATCTTATGTAAAGGTATTGTTTTGTAATGACAGAAATCAAACTGATTTAGGGAAAGTAACAATCTCTTTTTGTCTTACATTTCCTTCATCTTTGAAATAGATACTTCCAGCATGCCAGTTGGAAATTTAAAACAAGTGACAAAAGCCATTATTTTACTGCAGGAAGGACAGAAGGTAGCCTGTCAGAAGTAGTCTTATATCAAAATAATTTTATTTTTGCTTAAAGAATATTAGCTCTCTCTGTGTTTATACCCTTCAACAATTTGGCTTTCAATGTGGCTCATGAGTGATACACTTTATAAAACAGATGCACGTTGGGCATACTGATACTGTGTGTGGTGTTTCCATGCTAAACGGAGCTCTGACTGGAAAAAAGGAAGCATTAAGGGGGCATACTGGAAGACATAGCTGTAACTAAAAGATACAGTAGGCATTTTTTATTTCCCTGACAATAATTATCAGCAGCGCGAAATAACTCGCTCCTACCTAAAGATAGTGAAACCTTTATATAATCTCTTATTTTTAAAAGCATATTGAAACCAATTCTACATCATTTCAGATAAAACCCAGCAATCTGGCTCAATAGAAATTTTTCTATGTTAGTGTGTGCAAACGTAGAACATTTCAAAACCCAAAAAAAAAAAAAGAGCAATTCTCCTTATCCAATTAAAGGGGATTTTTATTCTTGTGAAAGGTGATCAGAGAAAAAAATATCAGGTTTTCCATCCTCCTCTCACAATGAAAAAGTTAATCAGACTGAAAAACGTTCAGTACTTCATCTCATGTAGCACACAAAACTGTCACCCTCAGAAACTTGTGGGTTTTCTGCTCACTCTGTGCTACCATTAGTTGGATCCAGGAAATTCCAGATTCAGATCCCATGTGTTTGCTTTTTAAGTTTCCAGTGTAGGAAAGGTTCTCTGTTCAGAAGAGGTATTAAAACAATACTGACTTAAAGCATATGTTTTAGAGCATCTGGGAGCACACAGGCTGTGTCCTTTCCTGAGAAACACTAAAATGATTTAAGGAAATAGAGCTGGGATCCATTCATGCAGGTGGATATCTGCATCCATGAGGCTGTTCCAAAGCCTTACAAGTCTCAGCCCATTGCGTAAGTATATTCAGTAAAGTTGACAGAGCACTTGGATAGAATTACTAGATTACATTACACTGGAGTAAGACCTATCTTGCGTCAACATCACGTATTGCTTATGGATTTAACAGTACTGTAACTACATTAATTGTGCTTTCCTATCAGCAGAAGCAAGTAGCTGCTGCCACGTTTTAGCCATGTTATTGCATGACACTGTCAATTTGGGCCTCAAAATATAGGTAAAAAAAACATAACAGAAGTTTTTTTTTTTTTTTTTTAATAGCATTTCTAATGTGTAAAAAGAATTAATTACTTCTACCCAGCTTGATTTGTTTTTCTGTACCTCCCGCAAGACCGACAGATTAGCGTGACAAACGATGGATGGCCACTCCATACTGCCTGTGTTTACTGCACCGTATCACAATTACACAAACGTCTGGGCTAGAAAAGTTAGCTTTTCTATTGTGGGAAAGTACTTCCATCACCAAATGAAAAAGTGAGCTGGCTTATGAGAGGCAGCTGGTTTGTTTCTGTGCATACAGGATTGCTGAATGGGAGATAGTGGCTGAAGAAGACCTAAAGAATTTTTTAGACTAATATACGTAGTATTTCAGTTTCTTTTGTTAAGTACTTTTCAACCATTCTACAATTACATCTTTATAGCTCATTAAAAAAAGGAGCCCAAGGTCTTAAGGATGATATTAGAACACCTGTGAGAACTCACAAAATAATTATAAAAGCCTATATAGGACTTTAAAGGCCGTAGATACCATTGCAACCACCAAAGTTCTCGCAAGTGCCTAGTAAATCAATGTCTGGTAGAGTATACATCTAAACAGATATTTGGTCTTAAATCAAAGTTTTCAAAGTAGTAAGGGGGCAAGAAGACATGACATAAAAGAATTAAGAACAATCTAACTTACTGGAAATTACAGATATATGCCAAACTGTAGCTAAGATATAAATTGGCTAAACTGTTTTTTAACAATATTGGAAAACTAAAAGTAGATTTAACTTTGCCCATCAGCAAGTCTTTGGTAATATGCCCTATCCAGAAATGTAGATTATAAGAAAAAAAAAAAGTTAGAACCAAGCTAAAACACATATCAGCACTCGAGTGGTGTAGACCACCAGTATTTTAACAATTTTTTGAAAGTTACTGGAGCATGGACAATTTCTGTTGGTCTAGATATAAAAATAAGTGGTACACTTTATCTTCCTTTACATCAATGGGAAGTACTGGCAAGAATTAACTAAAATGTAGTGAAAATAAAACAATACAAGAGGACGAACCCTTGATTTTTACTATTTCCAATGTTTATTGCCATGCTTAGAGTTCACAGAGTCATTTTGGCTTTTCTAGTCCTAATGGAACTTCAGATTCAATTCCTCTTTGACAATTTAGCTTATAAAATGTAAAGCATCCTTGATTTATGCATCCTCATCCATAATCATCACTGAAAAATGTAAATATTTTGTTGATGGCTGTCTATGCTGATGATCAAATGAGACACTGAAAATGACATCTTATTTTCACTGCCAGACCAACGTATCCTAGCAAGAGCAGCAAACAAATTGTTTTCACTGCAATGAAGTGTGACAAGAAAAAAAACTAAAGGGTAACAAAATTATGCAGGCATTGGTTTTACAAAATATCTCAGCTACCGAATGAATTGTTTAAGGCTAAATTCTTCATGTCAATGGACGAACAATGCCAAGAAGATTAGTATATGATCAAAACACTACACTGATATAAGATTAAAATACCATACAAGCTTCAAAATAAAAATTGCACTCGCTCCACAGCACAAGAGTTAGCAGAGGCACTCCTGTCTAGTTCTGCAGCTTTTCATCCAAGAGGACATCTAAATATATCTGATGGAGGTTTCTGAGGAAAAGCAGAACTGCATAACAATGGAATTAACAAGTTCAGTAACAGAGCAACACTTGCTGCTGTCAAGTAATCAAAGCCAGGCAAGCTGAAAGCATCTTGCTCAACTTCATTCTTAGGCACACCTTCCCCCTTTACAGCTCAGCCTGCATGCAAATAAAGATGCCTTTTTTATTTTCCCCTTTTAATTCAGGTCATCATTCAAACAAAAAACAAACAAACAAAAAAAAAGTAAAGTAAATAAACTCTTTCTGAAAATGTACAACACATTTTCCAAAATAACAAAAGGCAAACATTTTCTCACACAACAACAAAATAATCCCCAAACCCCTCTTCTTTTCAGGCCCTAGACTGAAGTGTTCTTTCCCTGGCACCATGGCACTCTTAATTCAACCTATCTTTGTGAACAGTCTGTGGTCTCTTGGTAGGACTGCTGATTTGATTAAACTACCTATGCATGTAAATAAACATCATAGTGCTGCTTCAGTTCCAAGGACAGTCTACTAATATGTCAGCTTCTCCAGAAACAATAGTCCCATCCAGCGCTGAGACCCCAGTTGCCCACCCTTCCCACTCCAGTCTCCTCCCTTTGTGCCTCCACTTTTGTCAGCTACTATTATCACTTTGCAGGCACTTTGGCCATGAGCTGCTCTGTTACCTCTCCTGTACATATTCATCTTTTGGCCAGACTCCACAGGTGTATACGTGGCTTTGCACCTCTCCCTGAGCAGGCAAGAAAGCTGCCCAAATCCATGATCTTCTTTCAGATGTATGCATTATCGGTGGAAAATCTCCTGCTAAATGCTCCCCCATTAAATGTCCTTCATCATCACACACTGTTCCTTTGCTCACAGTTGCATTTTCCCTAGAGAGCACACAGCACACCAGTTTCCCCTAGAAGCAGTCTAAGAAAGAGTAACAAGTCCTGAATCTGTGACTAAAGTCACACACAGCTAAGGCCTGGGAATTCTCTGAAGCTGTGAAAAACATTCTAGAAGAGATGCTATCCTGAAAGACAGCAGAGCAAGGGAGAATTTTTGTTATTTATTTATTGGCCAGTTATGCTGAGTTTGTACCTTTTGGTGAAGACGCTTTAGCTTTGCTTATCCTGTCACAGAATTTGTTTAGTTATTCCAAAGTCAATTCAGTCATATCCCTCCCTTGCAAGCCACTGCAAGTTGAGAACGCATCCCTGCTCTCCAGTGTAACCCTAGAGATGTGAATAAGATCGCAAAAGATTTTGTCAGTGCACTGCCTTTTGAAAGTGAACAAAGCAAGCAATAAATCTTACAGAAAAAAAAAAAAAAATTAAAAAAAAAAAGGCAAAAAAAGCCCAAACCCAGAAACACTACAAAAGTAACAGCCTCAAAATCTTGGTGGAAGTTAAGAGTTCTCGTCTGGAAGATACCTTGCTTTGTTGAAATGTTCCTATCTGCACATGCGAAATGCATGTGTGAAACACTAAATATGTAAGATCCTAATTTTGAATGACATTCATCATCATACTGTGCTTCTGCATAGGGTGTGCAACATCTTCTGGAAGAGCAGCTTAACAAGATCAGCGCAATTATAAATTTCTGTGCAGTGGAAGTAAGGTTATTTTGCATTACATTAATTTATTTTTTAATGCGTTTTGCTCCTTTGCTTCCTCTGCAGACATAGATCACATTCCAGTTATTTTCTGAAAAGAGTTCATTACACTTTGCTTAATAACTTAGAGAACCTGGCAATTTTAGTAGCAAATATTTTTAATTCTTAAGCATAGCATACATGAATACACACATTTCCCAATATATGCATTCCTTCAAAAAAGACAAAATGCAAAGCACTGATCTGCACTTGAATGTATTTTTCCTTCCTCTCTCCCATTGTGTCTTTGCTGTCTATATAACACAAAAGAATAGGCAGAAGCCACACAGACACAACTGGATTTCAAATAACCATGTTTACTAGCTAGGCACAAATATGCACACCTGGGTTCACAGGTGTTCTGCTATTCCAGCTGGCTTCTGGTAGCTCCTGCAACAAAACATGGCTCCCAAACTATTTAAAAGGCCCCCAAACTATTTTAGCACCCAATTCCCATTCATTCTGTAATTTAAAATGCCACAGTAACTCAAAGCACTGGGGTCAGAACTGGTCTTATCACTTGCACAACAAAACACAGACAGAAAATTATTTCAATCCACCCCAGCAGGACACTGACAGTTCCCAGAGACCATGCAGGCTTTTTGCACAGTTCAAGGAAGATAATTCTTAAAGCCACCTTAAGCTCATGCGATTAATTTGATTTTAAAAGACAAATGGATGTCACATGTAGTTAATATTTAATTTTTCCTAGAAACATACAAATCCTGACAAACTTTGTCAACAAATATTTCTCTGGTCACCAGACAAAAAAAAAAAAAAAAAAAAAAAAAAAAAAAAAAAAAAAAAAAAAAAAAAAAAAAAAAAA
>WHYT01012340.1:0-20095 GCA_009806455.1 Tetrax tetrax
GGGGGGGGGGGGATGGCGTTGTCCTCAATGAATCTCTTTTTCTCGGGGAATGCGTTTTTGCAGCCCTCAAACGCTGACAGTACTATTTGAATACCTCTCTGTGTATTTTCGTAGAAATCGCCGGGTACGCTCCATACATAATGGTGAACCGGAATGGTCTCATTTAGCAGCTTTCTGCAGTCTCTCCAGGGTGTTTACTCAAGCAAAGTATTGCCTCCAATTCTATGTCTAATGTAGGACATGATAATTTCACAGTTCTCAGAGGCTAGAAGAACTAGAATTGGACTTGAATGTTTCACAAGCTTCTCACAGAGCACTTCTAGAAAAAAAATGGAGCATACACTTAAATAATTGAGATAATGACTCAAATTTCCAAAATCAGAATGGCTTGGGAAAACTGAAAGGGATTATGCTTGACTGGTGTAAAGTTAATTTTCAAAGATTTGCTCAGGGTAGCTGTGAATGAAATCCTGCCTCTCTCTTTTTCCAGTGTCTCCTAGGATGAGCGGGCTGAACACTCTCAGGCTTCCGGAGGTGTGGAAGTCCACAAAGGCCTCGGCAATTTTTGATACACAGCAGAGACTGAGCAGGCCCTGGCACCTCTTCGGACACAATGTCAGGTATCCTATTACTCTTTTGTTTTGTGCCCACTGAAATGAGCTCCTGATGTGTGATTGAGGGCACGCACCTAAAGCACAATTTAAAGCACACTTTAAAAAAATAATTTATTGTTTCCTGATTCATTTTAACACATATTATTTCAGCTGGTGAACAAGAGCTTTAGGGTATGTAAAATTAACATAACCTTATGGTTTTCTTACAAATAAATCTAAAAATATAACAGTATGATTTTTATACCACTGCCTACCCTGAATATCAACAGTCTGTTTCCATGGGACCTTTTGGGCTCCAACTCTTTTCCAAATCTCAAGATTATTGAATCAGAGCTCCATAAAAGAAAAAAAGAAAGGGCATTAGTGTGTCAGGACTAAGGTGAAAATTACATGTCAAGTCCAGGAAAAAAACAGCTATTTTAAATTTAATCAAAATATGATGAGAAAATGCTGATTTTGTTGAAATTGGGAATCATTATATACCTTTACCTCTGAATTGTTTGGAAATACATGGTACCGTTACCAAAGCAGTTCTGGTTGGCACCCAAAAAATCCCAGTAATATATAGAGTTATCATATATTTGCATAAACATACTAAAACTCATTGTGAGATTTCCAGATCACCTCTCCACTTCATAAATCATGGCCATAAAAGTTTATTTTTCAGCAACTGAGGCTTAGTTTTGTATGGGAGCTGGGCACAATAAATCAGATTTGCATCAATGTAGGAAGTTTTGTGTGATCCTCGTGTTCAGCAGGTACTCAAGTTGTAGACGGCTCAAGAATATAAATAAACCAGGCCCCTTTAAGCATACTTATTTGCCAAAAGTGAGGTGCATGCTTGATATGCTTGCTTAATTAGTGTATTGTCTAAATATTTAAGATATTTTTGAATGCACTTGTTACAGATAGCATGTAAATATTTGGAAATTGGTCAGAGATTTGGTAAGAGTAAACAGTCTAATGCAAGGAAATACTCAAAGCATAATTTGCTGATGCAATCATTGCCTGTCCCTTGCACCCTCAGCTTTTTCATTATTTGATTCAACCACTGCAGCCAAAAAACATTGTTGAAGGAGGGTGAAAGAAAGGAGGGGCAATAGTTTCTTAGCCCTGTATTAGAACAGCTCACAGTGAAGTTCTGCAAGTACCAGTCCAAGGTTAAGCAGCAGGAGGGCAAGGCTGTCAGGGCACTGTGGAAAGGCATATAGAACCTCTTCCTTTTGGCTGCAGTGAGCTCTTAAATTATCTCAGGTAATCTCATTAAAAGGCACTCCTGGATTGCAGCTCTGCTGCAGCCAAGGTGTACGAAAACTGGAGCAAAGCTGGGGGCAGTACTTTTACCTATGAAAATTAATTTTTTTTTTTTTTTTTCCCTCCCATTTGAAGCTGACAGAATAGTCTTTATTGTGTAGAGACTAACAGAAAAACTTGGCTGGCAAAGTCACTAATTTGACCAGTAATGTCCCAGTTGAAGACTTGAAGACTCCATGAAACAGCGGTGACTGGGAAAGTTATCTGTAGTAGCCAGCCAACTGAATATGAGTCAACTAAAATATGAGGAGCCATCACTGTATCATACTAAGAAAACAAATGCTGCCCTTCCCATTACTAGCAAGGAAAATTATTGCAGCAGTACTAACATTATCAAGACGAGTCTTTGTGTACTTTCAGAAACAATAGACAGTAAGTAGTACAACATAGCCTTTTCCATGCAGCAAGAGCTTGTGGAACTAGGGAGCACCTCCAAAGGCCAAGTGCTTTGAGGGATTTTGAGTGCCTTGGGGTTTTGCTCCATGATTTACTCTGGCACACCACGCTAAGGAACCCACTGGTGTGGAGCTAGAATCCCCAAATTATTTCCTGATACAGCTGTGTAGGTAGAAGCCAGACTAATGGCTACAGAGTCTCACTGTAACATTCCTCATGAGTCCTCTTCCATGGTGAGAATATCCTATTCCCCCCACCCTCTTGACTCAAGGAACTCATTTGATTACAGAAAGTCACCTTGTTTCAAAAAGGTGATAATATTTTAGTGGTTGAGAAGCTATTTTAGTTACTTTGGCTTGTCTTACTTCTGTAGGTGTTATGTTTAATTGTTTTCACATGAGTATGGCCAATTAAAAGTGGCCTTACCCACAGTTCTATTTTTAGATTAAATACCAGCACACCAATGCTAGCTGATTGAATATGACACCAAGTCAAAGTTTTGGCTATACTTTTATTTACTTCACATACTATGAACATATACATTACATGCTACAAAAAAAAAATTAAAAAAAGACTTTAACTGTCAAGAAAGTGGATAGTGTTATAATACAATGGCACATGTTCATATTTTTCTTCAAACTGGTTTGGTTAGAATCCTTCCCCAAAACCATTAACAAAAATGAAGTGTTTTACTCTTAAGATGATTAGAAATATTTGCATTATTAACAAATACAATTCAAACAGATTAACAAGATTTAACCAGGTCAAATATTAGTAAAAAGGCTGGGGTTTACCAAAATGAAATATATATTAAAAAACCATAGCAGCCAGTTGTACTTTTTAGTGTGATATAATGTGTAAATGCACCAGAAGAACACAGTGTAATCGAGCATTCTGCTTTCACGGTGTATCTCTAGAAATGATTATTCTAGTTCTAACACCTGCCTATGCACAAGAGACCAAAAACACAGCCAAGTAGAGACAAAAGATTGTGACCAACATTCTTAGCAATGATTTTCTTTGCACGCATTGGGGAGAAGGGAGGGAACAAATAGAAGAGGATAAACAAAGGCCACAAAAGGATTTAATCTACATGTTCATGAAGATATGTTCTACCTATTTTCCTTTAAGAGCTTGACAAGTTGAAATGTCTAGTTCATCCAAATGCAAACATACTCACTTCTATCACCTATGAAACAAAATCACATTTCGGCTTAGAACTGAATAGTGGAAAACAGTTGCATTAATGTATCAATTGACTAAGAAAAACTGCCTGACAAGAACTTAGGATTCTAGTGCAACAGCAGCTATTAAGACTCCTCTAGTTTCTTTTTTCCACTCTTTCAAAGTGTACAAATATTTGCAATTTACACAGTCTTAACAAAAACACATCTGCCAAGTTTGCAGGGTATTTGCTAGTTAATTCAATTTTTGTCTTTTATATTGAAAAGGCAAGATTTGCATAATAAAATTCCTTTCAGAAAACAGTTATTTTGGTATCTTAAAATAATTCCTGATTGGAAAGGTACAAACATATGGGCTTTCATTAACTGCAATTGGGAAAAATACTTCACAACAAACTGTGTTACTCTAAGAACACACAGTTGATTATGTTTCTTTTGCAATACCTGAAAAAAAATAAAAGCATATACGGGCAACTGATAAACTCAGTATAAATCCGTCATTGAGAGTGCAGCTATTGAAAAAAATCAGTCATAGTAAATATCAAGGTCAGAGGAAAAATACAAAACAGCCTTAAAGAAACCAATGTGTTACAGAACCTAGAGTTAGTTTATCAATATTTTTCCTCAAAGTAAATTTTGTACTAAACTAGAAGAGATCCCGCAATCACTGGCATAGCAATCCAAGCTAGAATAGTACTGCAATTCCTTTGTTACCATT
Organism: Tetrax tetrax; assembly: GCA_009806455.1. NCBI lineage: Eukaryota > Metazoa > Chordata > Aves > Otidiformes > Otididae > Tetrax > Tetrax tetrax. Next base: position 4,227 of record WHYT01012340.1, read on the forward strand.
CTTCTTACACCACTGTCACAACTGTCAGTTTTCTAATAATCTTCAGTAGTGCTTATGAGACTGGTGATGGAAAAGTATAATTAATGTACGTCAGCGTTAGTCTACAGAATTAATGAGTGCCCATTACTTGAAAATTAGTCAGACTTGCTGATGGATTAGTTTTGAAGTAAAACAACTAGTACTTAAATATAACAGAAATATTATCGTTTCCAGCATGTTACACAGTATGAGGTAAAGTGTTACCAGTATTCTGCTGTACGGGTCGGTGCCTTGCAGCAATAGCCTTTGCAGTGGGAACTAGCCCTCGCAGCATTTACAAACAATGAGCCATGCTAGTCACATGGTTTGCATCATCCAAAATAACATTTTCAGTCTGATACTATTTAGAAAAACTGTTCTGTATGGATTACTCTGTACTCAAGGTTAGGATATTTGTTTGCTCATCTAGTTTGGTCACTAGAGTGCTGTGTTAGGAAAACAATCCAGGGTACAGGCAAGGGATAGTTACTTCAGTGTTTAATTTCAGTTTACAAAACTTACTGAATCCATTCTGATTTATGTTAGAGAAAACCAGATAATTAGAAAAAACAGACAAAAAAAAAATCAAGCAGTGCATAATATCACCTATTCAATGCACTGATTTGCATTATGAAGCCATATTTACTCTATTATGCCTTTTGAGAATCAATCCAGAAGCACACAATTATTTTCCATTAGTTTATTAAAAATAAAATCCTCATGAATTCACTATCAAATATTTTACAGATGGGAATTAAACCAGAAGAGTCCCCAGAGTAACTTTAAAATAAAAGTAATATTTTGGTTTGTCAGTTCACTATTTTTGACACTGATTTCTACTGTAAGAGTATTGTACAACAGAAGTATTGAAGAATTCTAGAAAAATTAAACTGGCCCTATATAATTTAATTTTATTGGAAAGCAGCGTCAATATTTTAGTATATTTAGTGAATCAAACACTGCTTTAAAGCTATGCATTAAAGTGCTATGCACGTATTTTTTAGCACTGATATGGATGTTTACACTTCATAAGCCTTGTATTTGTGGATAAAAAGAGATATTTGTGTTAATAGAAATTTTAATTTAAAATCAGCTGCTGTGTTTGAAGCATCAACAGTACTGAAGAAATCAATCTAGTGTCCACAAACTTCTAGAATTCCAAGGTTGATTTGATCTGTCATCTACCATTAAAATGGTAAGCATCTGTAAATCATAAGGCTGTCCCCAGTGGGCTCTACATAAATCCATACTGTGCACAGTTAACTGACCATGCAAAGTACTATACAGCCCTTCTAGGACAGAGAATCCACGATGGGAAAAAAAAAAGTACGGAGAAAGCTCCAGGATAAAATTGTGACATTTCTATCTATATATTGAATTGTCTAAGGTTGATGTTCATTGCCTGAGGAAGAAGCAACACAAGCAATAGGACTAGAGAGAGCTATAAATGTTATTGTAACATCTACGTTTCTGCTCTCTCCAACTGCTGCTGCTGGCAAGGTCCAGTCTGCTGTGCACATGGACATAAGCAGGCATTACAACCTATAATCATGTACTAGTTCTGCCACTTGACACACAAGTTATCTACTGTCGTACCCTGAATTACATGACCCTTGATTAAGGAATGGTGGTGTTCAGTCCCAGGGGTTTGCAGGTTATCAGAATGCTTATACAAGCAATACCGCTTTCAACATCTGTCGGAACATAGTCTTGATGGCATCTGCAATAAAAACAAGTTGAGATTGTTCCCATCTGTAAGCGCAACTGTTGAGCCACACTCAGCTGAAGTCCTCATCAGGATTCTGTTGATCCAGCAGGCGGACATGTGTGAATGGAAAGTGACCACGTCTGCCATTACATTCTCCTTCCCACTGACCACTCACGTTAATCTTTGTGACCTTCACCAGCTCACCGACCTGCAGGATAAAAAATAACAAAGCGTTACAGTTCATAAAGAGCTGCTACCCCTCCCCTTTGGTGTCATATCACCCAAGTGTACCAGATACACTTCTAGAAAAAGTTTTAGTCTTGAACATTTTTGATGTACTAGCCTACCACCCAATGTTATTCACTCCTGAAGAAAGTATAGAGAAAAAGCAGCGTACCTAGATTAGGTGAGAACTACCTAAACTGAAGAGCCTGAAATCCAACACCAGTTCTCTCAGAGCACTCTTGGGACTTGACATCAGCTGCAATCACAATAAATGCATCTCACTGAATTGAGAGAGGCTTGGACCCTGCTTGTACTCCATCAACAACCTCATTAAGGGAGGGAAGGCTTGCAGGTGTACAAAGCAAACATTGATCTGCAAGGTAAATGACTCCTTAATTTTGAAATTCCACTAAGTGCTTTTCAGGTAGTATTAAAAAAGTTATGGATAAGTGGGGGCTATATACATATATATATATATATAGCCACAGATACAAAACATCAGGAGAATGTGCAGGGGAATGACAAGCAAGGCCGTAAGACTGCTCTGTTCTTACTCTGGGCATCACTGCCACAACTAGCCACTACTAGACGCAAGGCCAGGTGACTTTTCAGTCTTGTCCACCGTGGATTTCTCACATAAATAAATTCCACGGGTATAGTAAAGACAATTGACGCCCTCTTCCTCTTATACTCAAATTGTTTACCTACAAAAACAAAATAATGACTACTATGGACCAGTGAAGCAATATGCTCTAGTTTACAAGTATCCAGTTCTAATGCACTACACTAAATAAAAGCACAGTAATATATCTCATATTCTAATCTCCAACCTAATGTTCACATAACCAGTTCTAAAGGTATTGTCTCTGTTTGACAAAAGTGGAAAACTGCACAGCAGTCACTTTCCCAAGGCTCTGCAGTCATGTCATTCAAGACGGGGCCACAAGTATAGGTCTAATCAGTCCCCAACTCTGCCGAATCTTGAAAGGTACTTTAATTAAGCAGCACTTATATAACCTAAGAAAGCACAATAGATTCTGAAGACAGTCACTGGAGAATTAATAAATGCAATATTGAAAAGTTGTCTACCCATTTCAACCCCTTTTTATCAATAACCTTGTTTACAAGTAACATACAACAGTTTTCAGAATCTTCCTGCATCACAGATGGAGAATGCTTTTCAGACAGATACACTCTATTTTCCTTTCACTAATAGTGTAAATAAACTCTCAAGGCATGCCCACAAGCCTTACTAGTTTTCATCCAGAAATTCAGTGCATATACAGTTATAGTTTGCACAGATGCTCATCACTGCTGCGTTCCAAATTCATCCAAAACAGAATCTCATTACTCTCACTTTCCAGGCAGTGAATGAAGAATAAGGAAAACAATTAAAGATGTTACCAATCTCCATTAACTTTACAGGTTTTAATCACTCACAATCTTTTGCCAGAACAGCTTTTAACAGTTCATAAATTCAGACCACTACACGGACATTTAATTAAGCTTCCCATAACTCTGATGATTACTTATCTGGTAATGAGAAGCACACTTGGGACTCTTGCTGTAGCTTTATTTTTTCCTTTTGTACTCATTAGTATAGACATTTAAATCCTCTTATGTATTTGCTACAGGCAAAAAGGAAGCCTTCCTCGACTGCTGAATGCTAGTTTTAGCTCTTGAGAAATTTAATTATGCAGTATGTATAATTTTGCTAGTGCTAATAATCATTGGGGGGTTGTACCAATAAAAATACTCTGTTGATCAAAACAATACATCAGCCATAATTTAACAAAGATAAGATTAAATGTGACAATACTAGAAGCAGATAATCTTATTTCCTAATCACAAGCATTATAAGAACATTATTGTGGATAACTTTAAATTGCTTCAGACCTGGATATAATCCACATTATTAGCCTTCAACAGAAAAGTATATAGCCTCTAACCCACTAGGAAAGAAAAAGCATAAGTTGCACTTAAGCTTCCTATCTATAAGATATTTTTCTTAGACCGCTGGCCTCTGTGCTCTTATTGAATATCACTCACTACTTTAAGTTCATATAGAGTTTATCCTGGTTACCTTACGGCAAACTCACCTACAAAAGGTGAGTTCAACAGTGCAATGACAGTGAGTTACCATACGGTATGCCTGTGATACTCCCTCACTCTCAGAAGCATCCTGCAGCTGTTGTTTGATTTTCAGGGGTGTTTCAGGGTCATTGCAGCAATGGGACACCCACTTATGAATTCTCCTTACTGCAAGAAGCTACACTCGAAATCTGCATTTCAATAATTTAGCGACCACTCTCTGATACAATCTCTCATTTACATTTCATTTGTAGATACGTTCTAATAACTCTACATCTATCAAGGCAGGACTGACTTTAAGTAAGCAAGCATGGGTCATTTCACAAATGCTAGCTTAATAAAAAGGCTCCATTAGTTCCTTAACTTACAGATCTTTCTAGATCTGCTTTGAAACACTACGTATTAATCTATAGTTCAAATACCCTCCTGAAGACAATATAGAGAAGCTTTCAAAAAAATTACTCATTATTACAAGTGCTGGAATTTAAAAACATTTAGACTGTGGTTTACAAGTGGATGTTCTCTGAATTCTCCTCACTTTTAATGTTGACTTATGGTATGATTAGTCTATTGTGCATCATCCCCCTAAGCACAACACTTCAAGAACAACACTGTACCCTGCTATAAAGCCAGATTTGTCTCAGTTTTCAGCAGGAGTTTTAAAACTAAATATATCCCATATGCTTCAAAGCAAAACTGAAGGTTCACGTGAAGACTTCTGTATGCTGTGGTTTTATTCCAAGTACTCCTCTTTCATAAGGTGAAAATGGCAGAGTTCTGCTACTGTTACAAAGAAAAAAAAAAATGATCGATCTCAGAGTCATTTACCACATAGATCTTCCCCTTTTCTCCTCTCTTTTCCCTTAATTAATATAGACTGATAACTCCTTGATCAGGTCCAGTTACAAGCAAAATAAAAGTTATCTTCTCCTGATGATTTTTTTTTTTTCCACAATACATCACAGCCTTTAATTAGAACATCATTTGCTCTGATCTATCTTCCTTCCTTGAACTCTTCAAAACCATGTCAATTTTAAAGTAACAGAACAATATAGATATTCTCTTTGTGGTTTGGGCCAAAAATGTTTCATGTTAAGAATCTATCTTCCTAAAAGAAACAGTAGGATCTACCCCCACCTATGAATATTGCCAGATTTAACGATAAGAGTTTTCATTTGGAAAGAATCCCACTGTCTATATTTATAGTTATTAAGAGGTCTGGGCAAAAATAGACTGATAAGATTTGCATAATTCTTTATACTAAGTTATCTAAGAAAGAGATCTCTAAATAAACAGAGAAGGAACACCATGAAGTGAAAGGGAATGTGAAAAAAGGAGACAACAAGAAACAGTACTTTGATAGACAAGATGAAGAAAAACTTGGGGCAAGTGAAGTGCATATTGCTATTTTTCCCTGTACAGACATTGAAAGCAACTCAGTAACACTGTGATTTGAAATGATAAAAGCTGAAAAGAAGCAAGGAGGGGCTACTAGAAGCAGTGACAAACGGCTCACATTTTAAAACTAAAATTCCCCAGTATTATATACAGAATAAAGAACCACCACTATCACTGTGTTTCTTAAATGTAGAGCTGTAGCAAGGCAGGAACATATAATCCTACCCAGGAGTTCAACGTGTTAACTAGTGAGTATTAAATAAGTTTACAAGGCCTACAAAGGCCATTGTTCTAATACAAAGGTAGAAAGACGCTATAAATCTTACTTATATCCTCACAGAGATGGGCAGAGCCTACACACTTCTCAATTCCCCCCTCCCAAACATTTCAGTTATCTAGCCTATTATCCTGAGTTAGTAAAAGACACTAGTGGTGCAAGCTGGCTCAAAACAGAGATGTTCTCCATGAAACTACACTCTCTGAAGCACTGCACACTTGACAGATCATGGGAGTTTTAGTGAAGAGGACTGAACTAAGAGATCAGCTATGGCACTCACAAGCTGTTCTTTACTGGGTAAAGGATTTTGCCTTCACGCAAATTTGCTTATGATGGCCTGGCTTACCAGTATTTTCTCACTCTCTATTTCACTCCATGCTACCAAACTGAGTTAGGGTTTTGCTTTATGTGACATAAAATGTGAAGTTAAGCTTAAGAGAACACTAATAGCACACTAATAAATAAAAGCTTAAAAACAAAATCCAGAAGGAAAACCAAAAAGTTTTGATAAGTACGCCACAACATAATATCCAGTGGCTCACAGAAAATCTAACATCTTGTAACTGCAACAGTCCAAAACAACTGGACATATTCCAATTCAGGAATGTGTCCAAGCTTCAGGAGGTAGCTTGGTGAAGAGTGAGAAAAAGAGAGAAAGAGATAGCATTTTAGACTGTATGAAAGTCTGAAGGTTAAAATGTTTGCATGTTTCCCCAAAATCTGGTGAGTTGGCAAAAATCTCTATACATGCTTCTGAACTCAAAAATTTATATTCTGTATCATGGCTCTCTTTTGATTCAGAAATATAATAGAACATCTAGTAACTCAGAGTATATTTACATTGCTTCCCTAGATAAATTTTTACCTACAATGAGGAAAAAAAAAAAAAAAAAAAAAAAATCACATTTCCCAAGTTGTACATCAATTACCAGATCTGTAGAAGGTGCTGCTTTTCCCAATTCTGATCTAAAGCCACGTACCTAGAGTTGCCGTATCACTGAACTACTGAAGTGCCTTTTGTGCTATGCACGATTAAACAAAGTATTTGAGAGTGAAGAGGAGATGATCTGACTCAGCACAGAAACTGTTTTTTCCCAACTACTTAAAATGTTATATAAACAGGAAGTCAATTAGGTATCAGGAAATTCCAGAGCCTTTAGCTCAAAGAAAGCCTAGATTAAAGGATACAATTTACATATCATCCTAAGGCAAAGGTCTGCCACTGAGGATACCTTAGTCTCAATTTCCTCAAATGTAACTTGAGGGGAGAGCTGTCTGATGTGTAGAGATAGAGCACTCTAGTCTCCTTTTTATGAAGGGAAGGAAAAAAAAAAAAAACCAAAAAACCAAGGGCACATACAAGTACTTGATCATATCAGGAAGTGAATCAACCTTAGGGAAACTCAGTGCTTTATTACAAATCATACTCCATCAATCACTGCTTTACACGAGACATCCCTAATGAATTGTAGGATATGTTCCTGCTTCACAAACTAAAACCTAAAGTAATCTGCTTCAGGTCAAGATGTTACAATAAAACCCTATGGGTGATCATCACCATCATCTCAGTCTGTGTAATTTTAAAGTGACTATCAATGTTTCCACTGATTGCTTTTAAACTACCGACAGATTGAGGGGAGAAAAAATAAACAAACAAAGCATCCAACACACCTTTTAAAGATTGGAGTGAGGCAGTGAACACAGGTTCAGACACACAACTTATGAACTGCTCCCTCTCCCTCCCCACTAAAATGAAGACTTCAGAAGTGAAAACATGGATGGGGAAACACTTATGTTAGTGATGTTTGACAAAAGACATGATATTGGTTCAGTAACCTAAACATTCTATAATAATCAAATTGTAGTCTACGAGCGACTCTAGTCACTTATTAATTACAAAAAAGAAAGCTTTTATCCATAACTTATTAATCATGATGTAAAATCAATATCACAATACTTTTCCCTTTCTTATTCCTACAAAACTACAATGTGATTGAAAGGGAAATCCCTTGAACAGATCTCTTCTTTCTAAGTTTTGCCCATTATGTACCTCCAAAGCCAAGGCTGTCTTGTCGTAGGCATTAGGGACTCGCTTCTGGATAACCCGGGCATAAATAGGGCCATTCTGAAGGTTAGGGAGCGGAGTGTTGATGCTGGGCTGGGCATAGGGCCCTGGCTCCGGCCCACCCAGTGGTTGTGGGTGGGAACTATCCTGGTTACCTCCAATCAGAGTAGATACTGAAGCAGAGGAAGGTCTATACTTCTCGACGTAAGGAACAGGTATCATTCCCCTCTTTCCTTCGCTGTCTTCTGCATTCCACCATTGCTCTTCAGGTTTATCCCGGATTCTCAGTATGTCTCCTTTCTTAAATGGAAGATCTTCTTCATCATTTCCATTAAAGTCAAAGAGAGCTCGCACATATTCAGCTTCCTCCGGCCTGAGGATAACACCACTATTCTGCCTGGATCGGGAAACTGGTTCTATCAAGGTTGTAGTGTCCAAATAGTGTATTTTGTAGAATTCCAGTAAAGATGGCAAAGAATCAAACTCTTGGTCACCTATTCGAAATCTGGTGGGATTCAACCCTGAAAGAAGAAGGCAATATGTCAAAGAGAGCACACAACAGTTAAAACTGTAAATTAAACATTTGAGAAGATGAATATATTTACAGATAAGTAATTTGATATTGAATTTGGTCATCTTTAGATCAACATTCATTATATTCAACTCTCTGTGTATTTCTAATCAGAGATAGCACTATCGGGATTGTGAGGATCGTTTTAAAGATTTTGTCAAAGAAGGGAAAAAAAAAAAGAAAAGTATTTGGCACTTAAACTTCCCAAATAGGATAAAAATATCTTTGTTTCATTGAATGTTACATAGACCCAACAGATAAAAGTGTTCAATACATCGGAGTTTCTCAGGAGCCAATACAATACAATACAATTTTCAATTCCTTTTTTTCCTCTTTTATACTCTACATCTAGAAAGTAAATGAAATTCTGGTACAATTTCAAGAAAGTGATTTTTTTTTTTAAACTCTCTTCTGCAGTTCAAAGTTACTTCAACACTGCAATAATGGTTATTTACCTGTTGTAATGTATCTTGGGTTAAAGGCAAGGATAGTACAGAAAACTGCTTAGCACAGCAGCAAACAATATAAGTGAACGAGCAAATGATGTTATTTTTCATTTTGATAAAAGGTAGCATTACAGAAAATTATGTATATTTTTTTGCAATGCAAAGCAACAACATATGTTTTCATAATGAGTATAATTCAGTCTTTTAATCTCAAGTCTTGTTGTTTCTTTACCATATTTGTCAGATGGAGTCTAAGCTCTAAATCTGAACCTCAAATACTTTAAAATACAGTGATATTCATCTTCAGGTCATTAGAAGTATCAAAGTGCAGATATCCATTTCAGTTTTCCATCTGTGTGCTGCACTTTTTTTCCATTTTATCTTCTTCAGGCTTAACTGGGGAAAAACATACGTGTGATGTTTTATTTCCACCATGCACCATACACTGTGTAATCAGTTATAGGAAGAACTGTGGAAGGCTGGGGGAGGGTACTGGAGAGAAAAAGATTTATGCTTTAATGAGTAACTCTTTTAGCAAGAAAGAGATGCTTACTTTGCAAGTCTGTGTCTCTGCAGGGAATATCTAACAGTTCCGAGACTTAGCTCTTGAGTACAAAGCTAGCAGAATTCTTCAAGCTGTCACTGATCCAAAACCTCCTTCAAAGTAGCACTGTCAGCATGGAAAGCTAACATTACAAGAAGCTCTTTCAAGAGAGCAAAAAGGGATTCTAATAGGAAAGAAGGGCAGGTTCAATAAGATCAACATAGACAAACACCCGATAAATAAGTTTTGAAGTATCCTGAAGTAACATAAACATCAGTGAAGCTGGTTAGAGGAAATTCAAAGAAGCAAAACTAAGTCATCAGAAAATGCACATTTGCATGCATTCACAGCCCTGAAAGAGTTTCAAAAGAAACCGCCACAAATGCAATGAGCCAAAACCCAAAAGCAATACTCTCAAAAAATTACAAAGAACAAAACATGAACTGGCATCACCAAGAGATATGGAAGCTAACCTAAGTATCAGCAAGAAATATGAAATATGAAAAGAGAAGATTCCGCCTTTTTCTCCCAAAGCATAATACATATGCAAAAACTCCCTCAGCTTTTGTTGATGAGATGTAACTTAGAGCTCTAGACTTAGCAAGAACTCTGGAATTTCATGTCAGTGGCACTTCTTCGCTCTGTGGTCTCACAGGAGGTAACTTCTGTCTGGACACGCAGCATCCCTACAGCACTTCAAAACAGCTTAGGTCCACTACACACGCATATGATATGATCTAGGAATGCTGCACTTGCACCAGCGTTGGAAGTGGGAAACCATGCTTTGTAACAAGTGGTACAGACATCAAGTTTCAGACCAACCTGGTGACAGAAACACAAACGTGTATCTGCTACTATTTTAAATGTGAACCTTTAAGGATCAAGTTTTGACACACTTGTGTCAAAAGAAAAAAATCAGAAACTTTTAAAAGGACCAGGGCAGGAAAGATCTTTGAAGTCATATGGAGAAGACTGAATCTCAGGTAAGTTAACTGACAATGAACTTATTTCACACGATAAAAATCTAGAGCCTGAAACACTAGTTTACCTCTGTAAAACCTGCCACAAACTCTGTCAGGAGGCTGAAATCTCAGTCTCCAGCAAAGTAAGTTTACACAGAAAAAAAAAGTAGGCTTATAGGAAATGAGCAGTTCAACAGTAACATTCACCAGCCTTGTCAGCACCAAAATCATCTCTAGGATGAACAAGGTTTTTTTTGTGGTGTCTTTTTTTTTTCCTTTTGAACAGGTTCACCCTCTTGAATTAATGCATAACAGCCTGAAATAGCTGCCAAATGTACCTGAATAAAACCAAAGCTGGACTCCAAGAGGAAAGTCCATTGGAGCATTACGTATGGGGAAGGACTGACTGAAATCATTGTATCCTGAAAAACTGTATTCTAAAAGACATTTTTACAATTGAAGAAGAGTGAGAAAACACAGACCTTCCAAATACATTCTAGGATCAGAAAAGTCAATACAATCCTTGAAGGGACAGATAAGCAGCAGAAAGGAGAGATACTATCGTCACAAAGAGAACACTCCAAGAATACCACATCCACTTCTGATGCTTTTGTTTAAAAAAAAACAAACAAACAAAACAAAACAACCAAACAAACTAGAAGGCAGCTCAAGAATCCAAGGCCTGGAAAAACTCTTTGCAACAAGAAATCTACAAGCTTAGTCCAAAATAATTACCAAAGAACATGAAGGCAGCAACCTGCCTCCACTATGTGGAGAATTTACATAGAAGACTTCTGAATTCAGCTAAAATAGGCATAAAAAGGACAAAATAGTTCAAAGTCACAAGTTATAAATAAAATACAACTACACCTTACCAACCACATGGTAAACTCTCCTTCAGTTTAAGTCTTTTGTATGCTCTTGTTCAATCACAAGATAATGAGCTGGATGATGCTCACTTATGCAGTAGGGAAATAATTCTGTTCATTGTGGGCTTCAAAGTTTTTTCATTCCCTGGTATAATTAAATTCAAAGATTAACAATTTCAGGCTCAGAGGAATTCTTCAGCTTCCTGTTTGAACTGCAACACTTCTCATACCTGTAGGCTAATGGAAAAAATAAGGCAAGATCTACCACAAGAAAAAGTTAGAGCAACAAGGCAAATGTTTCTGGAGAAGTAGCACTGTTTTCCTTCATGATTCTGGGAGTTTTCTTGAAGGCACAAGTCTGAGCAGCACATTGTCCACATCTTCTGAGGGCTCTCAGGAAGAGCAGAAGGCCTGTAAAGGTAAGTCTAGCTACTGGAGGAACTTTAGTCACTTCCTATTCAAGTTGGACAGCCAGAATACTAGAAATTTTCTTCCCTTCTCCCTAGGACTGCACAGCCCAAGGAAGAATAGCTGCTCAGCTTGCACCTCTACCAGCAGCACTACTCGGCTCTGTAAGGTGACTCCTTTGAATGAGAAGCACAAAGGGACGAGTATCGTCTTTCTCACTATTCCATCCTAGCTCCATCTGTGCTAGGACTTAACCTGACTCCATCCATTTCAGCATGTCAGAACAGCTAGCGAAACCTCTGCTCTCAGGAAGGTGAGGAAAGAGTTAAAATCCAAAGTGTCCCAGAATTCAAGAAAGTTTCAAATCTGGACCCTGTCAATTCTCTGTTTATGATGCACATTCCCTCCTGACAAAACACTTTCACACTGTGTTGGCTTCATGTCAGTCTGGAAAAGGTTGCTTATATATGTTTTAAATATTGTACAGATACTGGAGAAGTAGAGGTAGGAAACACCTGATATTCTACTTCTTGAGAGTGTAGACAGGAGTACAGATCTAACCTGTAAGGGTGCCCCTCTTCTCTCTCTCAACTTACAAAGCATGTTTTGGGTAGGAAAAGCTGTTCTTATCATGCAGGGTACTGAGACATAAGGCTCTCATTTCAAAGTAAGGCATCACAGCGATGTAAGCCAGTTTCCTCCTGAGGCGTATGGGAACTCTGCTGTGAAGGCATCACATTCTCGCCTGTGTGTTTTCCCCATCCCCATAAAGATACCTTTCTTCCTTGTTCTTAAGTACCTCGCTACTTAGGCCAGAGCTAAACAAATAAATACCCAGTAATGCTCTATAAAAACAGTAAAGTCCCATTCACTGGCTCCTGAGAACAGTTCTAAGCATGCCAGGAGAATATTCTTACATAAGTTACATATTGTAATTTCTGCAGATAATCATAGGATGACAGAAAAGTAGACATGTAATGCATACACTTTCCAAGCTTCCAATAGGTTGCATTTTACAATCTTACTATTAAAAAAAAAAACCTCACACACAAAAGAACCCCAAGTGTCACAGTTAAACCATACTGCTCACACACATCTAAAACCATTTCATATAGAGCTGAGTATGGATATTATTATTTAAAGATTAGATTCCAGGAAATACAGTCTGACTTTTTTTTTTTAATGACAATGGAAGTGATTTAGAAGTGTAAGTTAAGCAGCATGTCCTTAAAATGCATACTTAGTGAAAACATCATTTATACACTTTGTCATACTTTCGTACTTTATAGAGAAAATTTTACAACTCTAAGGTTTCTGGCTGTATTACATTATACTTTCAATCAAAAGCACATCTTTCTTCAGATATTTTAAGCATTTTGTTTTAGAGCATATCATACATGTTTACCCTGAACTCATATGTCAAATTGCAAACATATGACGTATTTACATATTTCCTCTATCGTCCATTGTCATGCTAACGCCTGCATGGAGTACTTTGTCTTGTCTGGAGTTTCTTTAGCCTGTGACTGTGATGTCTTATCACAAATGATACCCTAATTCCAATTCAGTTGTTAATCTCCATCTCCACTGGAAATGGAGCGTTGTTCTTTCCCAAAATCCAGTGATTTATCCTATTTCATTTTAACAGCCTTAAAACATTTCAGGAAGCTGTAGCTATTTTGAGAAGTTCTATAAAATTCTTTTTTTTTATGCTGAAAAATTACCCGCAAAAAGTTAGAAACTGCAGCATATTAGGCAAAAGGTTAGTGTAACACTAAGTTAGCAAGTTTTATACTTCAGAAATGGAAGAAAGTACCGCTTTTTCGTGACACTATGGCTTTTTATACTAAGGAAGCCAAAGCTCATCTTATTCATTCTGTACTGAACTTAAGTTCCTAGCATTATCTGCACACAGCAGCATTAAAGCAGTCATGAATTGCACACACACTTAGTGAGACTAACAAAAATCAACCTAAGAACGTGATCTGGCATATTCAGATTTCCCAGCAAGAAGCGTGTGCATTTGCTAAACAAACAATTGCTAAAAAAACTATACCACAAAATTAACACAGTAAAGTTGTTCTTCCTAATGCTTTACCTTGACCACAATAAATAAGCACGACAATTTGCAAACATTTACCTCATTTTACTGCATTAGTTTCCCTATCCAAATGTGAAACTATCTTCAATCTTCTACCAGTGTTTCCACCTCCCTCCCATTGCAGAACATCCCCCCCCACTTAGTTTTTTCTGAAATAAAAACTTATATACACTTTAAGTGTAATTTAATATACAGACACTCCCATACATTCTTTGGTTTGAGTGAAAAGAGAGCAATATCAGCAGGGATAAGCATCCTTATAACATCCAGGAGAGGGAATTAAAAAAAAAAAAAAGAAAAGAAAAGAAAAAAAAAGACCAACCAAAACATAATTATACTTTTTAACATACATTAAGCCTACTGTGCCAACAACAGCGTACACAGCTACAATAGTAGCTAGTCTTCTGAAACATATTAACATTTAAAAGAGAACTACCTGAGGGGCATTTAGTGATTTATTTTTTTTTTTAAAGAACACCAAAACTCCATAGTGCTTTAACATCCATAACATCAGCCAGCCCATAGAAGGTCACAAAACGTTACTGAGCTTAAGAATATAACACAGTAAAAAAGTTTGGATGCTATGTACTAAAGTGATACCACGGTAACATGAAAACCACTGATTTTCCAGAGTTTAGCTGCTTTCTAGAAAACAACTGCCCAGAAGTGACAGGCACACACACTCCAGTGTTTTTCATCAGTGCTGACTCTAAAGTCCTATTAGTCTGGATTCCACAACAAACTGTCCTGGTAACTTATTCTGCTCTATATAACACCAGTCATGCATTTCGGTAATTCCTGCATCAAGCCTCTGCAAACCTACGGCAATAAACCTCTGTCTTCACAGACATGAAACAATGGGGAATCCACCACATCTTGTGGCAAATCATTTTACTACCCATGGCAGTAACAACTTCCACGTTACTTCCAGTTGAATTCAGCCACCTTTAACTTCTACCTTGTGGAGCATTTTGTGACTTGAGTGCACTCTGCAGCTGTAGTGGGTTCTTAGGATAAACATGACAACTTCAGGCTTTCCCAAATCTGACAATGTGAAAAGTTCCCCTGAGCAGGGGAAATTACCATATGACAGTGCAAACCTACTGGCAATGGCTTTGTTTTTCCTTAGTTTATCTCCTTCTTAGTCAACTACAGTCTGTGCAGAAACTGAAAAATCCTTTCCATAACAAGTACTGTTGCATCTTCCCAATATAGATCTCTTATTCCATCTACCACAAAGTGACTGTCTCTCTCTGTAGCAATTCATATACTGTTTCCTCTCTGCCAAGTAAGTTCACCAAATCTTTTATTACATAGATTTATTACACTTCCAAATTTTACACTGCTTCTTTTCTGAGATGCTAGCGATACCCCCACATCCTTTTGCGAGCATTAATATCCAAACTTGAGTAGTTTCGCTACCAACTTCAGTGACGCCCCCAGCAGAGATACCGCTGCCTTTGTATGATACATTCTTACACATCTAGAGACACTGCATTGCTGGCGGCTCTCGTTCACTTAGTTACGCTACTACTTGCAGAAGTGCCGCTACTCATGCTACAGTTTTCCCTCTGATACAACCAGTATCTTCTGCTCTATAAGCGTTAAACACATTGTCTTCTTATTAGATGTTAGGTAGATAAGGAATAATATCCAATCTTCCCTTTCAACAAACAGGGGAAAAAAACTGAACTTCATATCTGATTTAAAGGAACAACTGCCTTTACATTCCTGAAGAGTTCCCACTACTTAAACTACCCACATAATACTTCAATTCATGACTTAAAATTTAGCCTCACAGTCTGCCTTCTAAAGCAAAACTACCTTGTCAGAATTCAGACTTTCAGATGACACTTCCACAGCACTGTCCCCAGGCTGAGATGACGTGCAAAATTATTAACTATACTTAACCGGTTTATGAAAACAAAAGAACGTGCGAGCATTATAGCTGTAGGATCTTTCAAAAGGGCTGCGATAAGCACTCAACTTCAGTATAACTGTATTAGGTCGTTGGAAGGCAGGCGCAGACAGACGGCCCAACTCGATCGGTAGCCCGATCCTCAAAACGCGATTTAATTCCACTACAAAGAGCTTCGCGACTTGAAACACCGCCCGGGAAGGAGAGGGGAGCCGCCCGTGGGGAGGCGCAGGCCGGAGCTCGGCTGCCCCAGCTGCCCTCCCCGGGG
>WHYT01012341.1:0-49458 GCA_009806455.1 Tetrax tetrax
TTTCCTAATATCCAATCTAAATCTACCTCCCTCTATTTTAAACCCATTACCCCTTGTCCTATCACAACAGGCCCTACTGAACAGCCTCTCCCCATCTTTCCTGTAGGCCCCCTTGAGGTACTGGAAAACTGCTATCAGGTCTCCCCGGAGCCTCCTCTTCTCCAGGCTGAACAGCCCCAACTCTCTCAGCCTGTCCTCATAGGAGAGGTGCTCCAGCCCTCTGATCATCTTCGTGGCCCTCCTCTGGACCTTCTCCAATTGGTCTTATGTTGGGGGCTCCAGAACTGGACACAGTACTCCAGGTGGGGTCTCACTAAGGCAGAGTAGAGGGGCAGAATCACCTCCCTCGACCTGCTGGTCACGCTCCTCTTGATGCAGCCCAGGATGTGGTTGGCCTTCTGGGCTGCAAGGGCCCATTGCCAGCTCATGTAGGACTCTATAGGTAGGCGAGGTGTCTGAGCTCCCAGTACAGTTCATGCAGATCTATCCAGTGGAGCCTAGGTGCAGTTCATCCAAAGCAGGTAACGGGTACCTTGGCATATTCTACCTAGCCTCCAGCTGCTGAAGGAAATATGTCTTTCTAGGGCCTCTGTTATATATGTCAGCCTCATGCAGAGGTCTTCAACAACCTAGAGAGCCTGGAAGAGTTGTCAAGGCATATGTTTAGGCAACTGAATTAGATCCTAGACCTCCAGTATCCATTGCAGAAGCCAAGGCACCTCACTCACTTACAGAGACCCACAGGCATATGTTTGAGTCTCCCCCTGGAAGCTTGGTGAGATGAACCCCATTCATAGCCCTCAGTTTCACTCTCTAGCTATATCTTTGAAGTTATGTATAATTACATAGCATATCTCCTCCAAAGCTTTTAGGACTCAGTTCCCATTCTTAATTGGACTTCATGCCTTTGAGGATCTGGTCCCTAAAAGCTCTGCTACGCCTGTGGCTGGATCTAGTTTGCAAAGAGTAGGATAGCAAACACAGCTGGTCCAGTTATCTCTGTTTAACAAACTACTGAGCATCTGTGGACCCACAGGACCCACAGGTCCGAGTACCCAACCTCGATGCAGTATTTCTGAGGAAGCACTGCTGCCGAAGGGGCAAAGGGACAGAGTGATGCAGCGAGAGGACACGTTAGATCAGGCTTGGTCATGATGCCCTGCTGGCTGAGGAGTGGCTACTGGGACTGGCAATCTCCTTTGCTGAGGAAGGGATGATTTGGGTACAAATTAGGTGATATCAGAAAGGAAATGAAGGGGGCTTTCAAGGGTCTCATTCTACCACTGAGCATACATTTGTAAGTGCCAGCATCTCAGGGGAGGTGTTGTTGAAATTAAACAGATGGAAACATAGACCATGTGAGGTAGAAAATGTGTAATGACGGTGTACTAATCTCCCCAATATTGCAATTCTTCTAAATAATACAGAGAAATTATTAAATATATCTCAGGTTCTCTATTTTCCAGCAGAAGACTCTGCTATGTACTGGCCAATATAGCAATCTGCCATCTCTTAAGAAAAAATCAATCTTTTTCACATACCACTTTGTCCTGTTTCTTCCAAAAGAATCATGAAATGGGCAACAGAAAGAGAAGACTAGTAAATAAAAGTGGTGCTGTACTGTGAATTTCCTTTTACTAGACAATGTTGGAGGAAGGGGGGAGAGTGTTTTTGAAGACTGATGATCATTGCCTTCCCCCTGCTCAAAGGGCACAGTCTGTGTTCAAAAGAGTTCAACTTGCCTGCCACAGGACATACATTTCTCAATTCAAATATTGCAGTTCAAGCCATTTGCTGGTCCCAATATCAAGTTTCTGTTGACAAACAATACAAAGCATGGCACTTCTCTGTGACTGAGTTGATGTTCAACACAGAAACACTCCTCCACAGAATCACAAGACAGACTTGAAATTAAAATAATTTTTGAAGGAAATTGTAGGTGAAAAACAAAAGGAGATAGACTGAAAATTGGAAGTAATGGGAAAATAAAGATGAGGTGTTAACGCTACCTAATTGTTTTCCTTTTTTTCATAATAAAAATTATTATATCTCTAAATGTATGTCACCCATGCATTTATCTACATTTCTGTTTGTCTATCATTTACCTGTCTTTCACCTGCCTGAAAGTAACTACCTATCTGGAATAGCAAGTTAAATTGTCTTCCTCAGTGAAGGGAGGGGAGAGAGATAAAAAGGAGCGAGAAAAATGATGAAAAATCTTGGTGTAATCTGAATAGCAATGAAGCAAAAGCTACTTCTTGATGTGCCTATGAATCCTGTAAATGAAGTGGCCCTTGAATTAAATTAATTTAAAATCTGGCAAATATTACTCGGCGTGTTTGTCAATGTGCTGTATAATTATTAATTTGTTCATTGAGGCAACTATATAAATAAATAGAAAGCAGAATGCCATGATTAAACTAACGCTAGAAATCCAGGGTCAAGGAGCCCTGTTGTACAGGGATCTAAATAGCTTTCCCAGGTCCTATTTTTACATCTCCATACAGATCTGCAGGTCTGTAACCGCGAATTAATTGGCACACATTTAGATGCCAACAGAGCTTTTGTATTCTCAGTGCACATTTTGTCTTCTCAGAGTGAGATGTTAGTAATGGAGGTTTTAATATTACCCCTAGGGGAGCACCAGAAAATCTTAACAATTTCCTTCACTAGAGTATTTTCATTAGAGCTAAATGCTGTGCAATTTACATTTGAAATCAGGTGTAGGGTAAGTATAATGTGACAAGACATGTTGCAATGTTAGGGGTTTTTTTGTTCAAATGTTCCTTATTTACTGCAATATACCCTAAAAAGATAAGCATGCAATTAAAATAAATATCTTGATTTTTAACCACTCCTAATTGAACTGTTACCGGGATAATAGGAGCACAAAATAGAATCAGGTTTAAAAAGACTCAAAGCACAAGATTAAAATATTACTCTATTTAAACAAAAACATTTTAGGCAAAATAGTTTCTGTGCAGCAGAAATTAGTTCATCATAAGTAAATCAGACACAAAACCCTTCCTTTGTAGTACTAATTCAACCTTGTGGTGCTTAAAATGTCAAGACCTCTGCATGACTCACAGGAAAAACCATAAACCCCACCTTTTCCAACACAAAAAAGAACTGAATTAGTATTAAAAAAAAAAAAATACATTCATTAATAAGGGCCCAATGCAGTAAAGAGCTAGAGGACTAGAGCCAAAACAGGACTGACATATAGCTGAGGCTGAATGTCAGTGCTTCGTCTAATATGAAATTCTACTCTGCCATTGCCTGCACTTCAAGGCACCCATATTCCATTACTGACTTGCTTTTTTGTAGTGACAAAAGAAAAAACTGCACATCTACAATAGATTCAATCAGATAGGGCATCCTTCTTGCCTAAACTCCATCACAGAATCCAATGTTTAGATGTTTCGCCACCAAAAACCCCTAATAGGCTCAGTCAGACCGGTGTTACCATCAAAGAAGGTCCCTAGAGAAGGAAGAGGATTGCAGCACCTGCCTCTTAGCCAGCCTGGAGACACCTAAAACCGAGAAAATCAAACCATTGCAGAAGAGACCTGCCAGAAGCTCTGTAAAATTACAGCCAGCCTCAAGAGCAGCAGCAAGCCACATCATGATGAAGGAGGTCTAAGCACAAGGTGGGTCAGACACAGAGAGCTGGAATGGTTACAGGAGTGTCCAGGCACATCCTGCATGCAACACACCCCTCCCTGGGCTTAGTAAAGCACTGGAGTGAGGTAACCTTTTCATTGCCGTTTTCCTTATACAGCCAGACCAGCATGAAGACACAAAAATACTAAATTTTGGAGGGCAAAAATTCATCCCACCTGATCAAGATGTCCAGGTTAGGCACATGGACACTGTATGTATCTCCATACCATCAATGGAAAAAAAGAAGATCCTAGAAAGGATGCTTTAGATGATAGTGGAATTAGCCACCCTTGTTGTCTTCTTCTTGCCACTGAATACACAGGGTGTCCTTGGTTCCTCACCAAGGGGACAGGAATCAAGCACAGAGGCTCACAATTTGGCTGGACAGGACCAGGTTTTCAGGGCTTATCCAATACTCATTTAAAAGGCTGACAACCACAGCAGTCTCTCACATGATCACACTGGAACTCATGAAAATCCAGGTCCCATATTTTCTGCTATTACTGTAAATTGCAGCCTTCTGCTGTTAAGGGCTCTGTGAAAAGCCCTTCATAAATTTTCATTAGAAAACTTACTGAATATAAGACAGACTGAAATGATATGAATGTTTGAAGGCATTTCTTCCAGTCTTCTGAGGAAGGGTGATTACAAAATTTCAAGTCACCTCTGAAGTGAAAAATTAGCTCATAGGTCTTTTAAAAACATTTGCCAAATATCACTATTTCTGAGAGCAATATATGTTTATTAAGTCTTCATGACCTGATAGATTTTTATGAAGTTTGCATTGTCGTCTGAATGACCATGAAATCTATGCAGAGCAAGAAGTAGTTTGCATATGACCTTGTTCTTGCACAGCAAAAGCATGGACAAGAACCAAAAAGCCTGGTGAAGGGCCAGCTTAGCAATTGACACCATGTAGTGGTAAGCAGGACAGGGTGAGCAGTGTGAGCAGTGAGAAGAAAAACAGGCCTTGGAAAGCTTGCAAATACTAAACAGAAGGGAGGAGAGAAAGAAAAAAGAGGGACATTAAAAACAAAAATGTTCCCACTTCAAAGACAGTAAAGGAGGAAATGAGAACTCAAGCGGTCTTGAGAAATTATCACAAGCTTTTTTGATAGGGACCATAATGAAATTGTATTAAAAATAAATATGCAACTGGTAGAGCTGCGACATAAAAATAATTAATATGATATAAATTCTTTTGAGATTGGTTAAATAAGTGGTTGTGCGTGAAATTGCACTTGTATATTGGAGAAATAATTCTAACTATGCTTTCCACACCTTAGCCACACGGTCATCATAATCCCACCTGTTTTTCAGAAGGTTGTTGCAAATATTGACTGTGTTTGAAATGCAAGGAAAAGTACAGTCATGTTTTTCAAGCCATTTAGAAGAACAGAAAGCATAGAAAGTGGTTTATTCCTCAGGGAGGAATAGCCATTAAAGGGAAAATGAGGTAGAAGAGAAATGACCTCAATGAATTTTAGAAGTCTATAATGTAGATTTCTACACTTACCTATTTTAAGGTCAAAGGCAAAAATGCACATTTCTAGGACAAAATTATTCTGACTTGCTCTAGACTTTCGTTTCTAGGCTGTACATGTAGAAAATCACATGCTAGGTCACAGATAGCTAGAATGAAGGAACAGGATGTCTCTAAAGAACAAGAAGCCAAATCTCACATCATGCTTTTCTTGTATGAGTCTATTGGTTGTGTCTTAAAAGTGGTATTAAAATATCTTGTAGTGAAAAAGAAAACTGCATTTGTGATGTTAAATGGCACAATGTTCTGGCCTGGGTTTTGAATTTAGATAATGATACAAGAAAATAACTGAGATTAATTCTTCTGCTGTTTAACATCAAAACTATTTAATCCTTAATGCTTGCCAATAGCACATAAAATACAGAAATCCATGTTCAGGTGAAGTACCTATCATACACAACATCATTAGAAAGTACTGTGAAAACAGATGGGATCATAAAGGATACATGGGACTCTGGACAAACAGGTGCCCTCAACTAAGTATGTCTAAGGAGCATTGTGCCTCCAAAATACCCAACAATGCAAGCTTCTTATCCAGGTATCCTTGTCTTACCGCTGCCTTCAGTGTCACCTGAGAGAGCTTCTACCCCTGTGAATGCTCTTCCAAGGCCATTCAGACTTACAGACTGCTAGACACCTCTCCACCCAACAGAGGCCATGGCTTAAAAACACTAGCTGTCTCTGCACGAGTAGGAATCAGGAAAGAGAATCAGTCTATCCCACTGTCCGCTTATCTAGTCCATACTTCATCGATTTGTCTTTGTTGTGGGACACAATGTTGAAAGCCTTGCTAAACTCAAAATGAGCAACATCCATTACTACTCTTCTCCCAGTCATTCCGTCCAGAAGGCTATCAGATTGGTCAAGCATAACTTCCTCTTCATAAATCCATGTTGACTACTTCTAGTTACCTCCTCATCCCTTATATGTTTCAAAATAGCTTCCAGTATTATTTGCTTCATGACATACCCAGCAACAAAGGTGAGGCAGACCAGCCTGTAGTTCCTCAGAGCCTCCTCCTTTCTCTTCTTGAAGACAAGAGTGACATCTACTTTCTTCCAGACATGGAACATGAATACAGCAACAAAGAAATCTGACCCATCTCATTACCTTTAGCATGCTAAAGTACTGTAGCAAACGGAGAAGTGTAAATTAATGTTACGAGGATCAACTAAAGCAAAACAGAATGTATAGAGTTGTGTTTCAAATTTCAGATGTATTGTGTGGTCTGTTGTTATTTTTTAATTGCACAGAAAATTCACATGATGTTTGATTGTTCATTAGAACAATCATCAATATCTGTCTGTTGACATTGAAATGTATTGCAGATATTTCACTGCCACAAATTAGTAATATTTAAAAGTGTTATCAAACATCCCTTCAATTGAGCTTTAGGGAGTGCCATGTAAAAACGTTCTAAACTTAGGAAGAGTGTTATTAAAAGCTAAGACAAACTCAGCCACAGCTAATCCAAAAGGTATCTTTTCTTTAAAAGGCTGTGTTAGATCAACAAGCTGCCAATCAGAATTTATATTAGACCATCCAATGAACATCACATCAATAATCTAACAATCTTTTCCTGTCAGGACAATGCTACAGCAAAGTTTTAGAATGACAGCTTAACAACAGGAAAGTGCTAGCACACATTCTTCACACAATGTCTCAAAGTAATTACAAGGAATAGTGAAATAAATAAAAGTGACCTAGTGATTCCCATGCATCAACACAGAAAAGATGTGCTGAACCCTTAAAAGTTGTCTGGCCAGTCTTGATCAAAATGATGACTAAATATAACAAGCAAGTAAACTACATCACCTGGCTGAGTCTGTAGAAAAGATGTATGTCTGTTTGCGGATGGAGCTCTCAATCTAGCTCAGCAGAAGCCATTGGGAAAAGTCTTCATATTTATATCCAGTTAACATGTGTGTTAATCAGCTAATATTAATTCAGTATTTACTACCGTATTTTTACTACAGCAAATGAGAGGGGGCATAAACTGGGACAATTGCAAGTTTTCTGAGACAGAACAGGTGACTTCTGGATGCTGATCTGCATGATAGAGACAAGAAAACCTCCAAACAAATTGGACTGCAGCCACTGAGATGGGTCTGAGGTTTACAAGACAAGGCCTGTAAG
The DNA here is from genome assembly GCA_009806455.1 of Tetrax tetrax. Lineage (NCBI taxonomy): Eukaryota > Metazoa > Chordata > Aves > Otidiformes > Otididae > Tetrax > Tetrax tetrax. The sequence goes on from WHYT01012341.1 coordinate 7,343, forward strand.
GTAACTAAGGACAAAACATGCACAATACAGGCAGGCTGGTCTGCAACCTGGAGGGAAGAGCTGAGGGAGATTTTTCAAATAGTCTGGAAGTGCACAGAACAGTATAGACGTAGAAGGAAACCGCCACACTATCCCTCCAGGCTTAGTTCCTTGAAGGGGCAGTTGATAAGAGAATAGAGCTATTCGCATGAAGGGCAGAGGAGATATAAATTTAAAACTGAGCAGAAAGGAGATAGGGTCAAGCATGACATGCCAAATGAGACTGAGCTGACTGCCGCCTTGGCCATAAGCACAAAATATACTTTTGCCAAGAGAGATGTTTCCGTGGTTGATGCAGGTGAGAATGAAGGAACCAAATGTATTAGAGCATTAAAGTATTGGGCAGCTGATACTGCAGGTGACTTCATTCTACTGGAACTCAAAAACCTGTTGGCCAGCAGCATATCACCTCATATCACCTCAGCTCCTGTCCTCAGCTCCTGAACTCATATGGCCTCTCCAAGCAAATCAGAACCATAGCTACAGCCTGTCAATGTTAATGGGATTTTTAAAATTGGTTGGGGGCAAAAGAGACAAGGCAGCTCATAACAGCTGCTGGAGGAGTATGCCATCTACAGCAATGAGGGAGATGCTTGGATGAAGAAGGGTAGGGTGGCAGTGGAAGGATGATGTGGATACTGGTTGACAATCAGTGCTTACAAGGACTAAATTTCTAGCTATCCATCAGCAATCCGTAATGCCTTCAACACCACGGTCCTAGAAGAGCTGCAGCCATCCCGTGAAAGTATCTCTCTTGAAGACATTAACAGCAGGCCTTTCAGTGTCCACCAAAAGCCACCAGAACTAACTTTTCATATAATTCTTGCTTGCTGCTTTAGTTGTAAGCTACAACTTCTTCTTGCATTCTGATTGTGATCCTGAACCATAGTTTGGACTCCTCAGTGCCATAGTAAGAAAGAACAAGGTGAACACACAGAAAGCCCGTGCGGGCACAAGAGCATTTATAGTGGCAGACACTCTTAGCTGTGCAAAGCTATTCACAGTATGTTTGCTGCATATGCAGCAGACATTGCATCCTCAGTAGAACACAGGCAACCACACAACTCGGCAAGAAAGTGAGAGAAAGGGCTCCCTCCCAGCTGACAGCTGAGACCAGCACGGGCTGTGAGAGGTTTCTGCAGCCTGCTGACCTAGTGTAATAACCACCCAGGGCATGTGAAGCCACAGAAGGACCACACTAGACATATTTGACCAGGAGCAGAGCAGAGGAGAAGTACTCAGACAGCTACACCCATTTCAACTAGAACGTGATGGCTAAAGCTAACGCTTGCTGCTTCCAACTTGTTGGATCTTCATCTTCTGACACTAATGATGCTTCTCCTCTGCTCTGTTCCACCTGTGAAAAAGGAAGTGTCTTTATATTCATTGCTCTACTACCAGACAGTGATGCAGAGCAGCTTAAACCACCAGAGCTCTGAGCAGAGAGAAATGCTGGATCAAGCAAGAACAAGTAGCGGCTGTTAGTCTCAGAGGCTGTCGCATCAGCTTCGGCCTCTCAGGTACTTCTCCTTCTGCACAAGGTCAAAGTCATACCACTTAGCCTAACTAATCAACTTGGCTTAATTCATGAGAGATATTATTCTCTGAAAGTGCACTGAAAAATGCCTCTGCAGTTTTTCTTCATTTCTGTGAGCTCATTTGCTTTAATTTAATAAATCCTACAGTTCTGCACTGAGTTTGTTCCTGCTTCCTTTAAAACTACTTGGAGTTTTCACATTGGCTTCAGTGAGAAGAATATAAGATCATGGGTGCCTATACAAACAGCTTTTCTGATTGGGAGCTGATTAAATATTTAAGCAATTCTAGATAGAATGTTTATTTTCAGGGACTTAACATGGTCCCTCTCATTAAAGTTGAGTGATTCCTCTGTGCATAAGTCCTCTTATGTGAGTAACACAGAGCACGTAATTGATGATAAATAATTCTTCAAGGTTATCTTACCCATAAGTAAATAATATGGCATTTAGCTAAGTGAGAAATACTCTTGAGGATATAATCTCCCTTACGGAAAGGAATGCCTTGTCCTATAGGGAGGCTTGGTGAGATTTGAAGTTTATTTCGTACTGGAATTTGACTTATTTTTGTGCTGTCCATACTAAGGTTTGGCAATAATATCTAACCAAACTCAGCCTCATAAGATGACCAAAAGATGACTATTAGTTAGGAATGTTGTCTAGCAGAGCAGAGGAGGCAGACAAGTTGGGACTGGAGCAGACATGGGGCTGAAATGCACTAGAAAGTAAAATAGAATTTGGGACAGCAGGAGGAAAAGCTGGCAGAAGTTGCCCAGACACTATTATATATTCATTCTGCTAGCTTTCTTCTCTTCTTCCACTACTCACAGTCCATAGGAGAGAGTAGCATTACAGGTCCAGAATACTTTTAAATTATGTATGTTTATGGATTAAAATGGAAGCTTACCACTATGTTTAATTCTAGAACATATCCAGTTCCTACTTTAAGTGTTTATATATTACTTTTTATTAGGTATGTTTTGTTTTCTTTTTCAGTGTAGTTGTAATAAGAAAGTTTAACAAGAAGGAACAGAACAGAAAGCTTTGCAATATTGACTATTTCATTAATTTTCAATATTAGAAATCTTTGGTTTTCAAAGACAAAAAAGATTTTTTTTCCTTTCAAAAGAAATAGTAGAAAAGCATGAAAACATCCCTTCATACATTTGAAAGAGGAGTAACATTTTTACAATTGACAATGAAAACTTTGTTTCAATTTATACAGAAAATCTAGAAAATAAAGTTCTAGATCAAATATCTTTGTTTCTTGCAAAAAAAAAATCAGCTCTCACTCCAACTTTTCTACCAGCACCATCAAACAGCATGACCACAACTTTGCAATCTACTGAGTCCCCATCCTAGAAGGACAATTCATTTGTAATGAGAAGGAATGATAAAATCTTATTTAGAACATTTTTCAATACTGTTAGGCTGAGTTTTCTAAAATATTGGATCATGGACGTAGACAAAGTCTCTTAGACCTTCTTCCTGTAGATAAAGGAAGAAACTTTTCTGTACCACAAAGGAAACAATCTCATGTCTCATTTGTAAAGACAGAGGCATGCAAATTATCAACATTGACTGTCATGGAAGCTCAGTGTACACCATACCCTTCTCTCCCAGAAAGATCCTCAGATATTAGGGTGCTGTTCCATTTCTTCCTGGTTGTTTATTCTAGTCATTGTTACACTTACAATATAGCTCTATATAGGAACAGTTTAAACAGATTTTTTTTCTTTCTGTGATACTACCTTGTTCAAATGGAGGGTGTCCTTTTCTCTTTTAAGGAGTGATGGGGATATTTTGCTTGTGATTAAGACTCTGATCTTTAGTCTAGCTTTAACCATTTCTCATAGGCACAAAACTTGCAGGCACATTTTGCAATGTAATTATTTGTGTCTGCAATCTAGTTACTTAGATGTCTGAGTCCCTGATTGCATCCATAAGTCAGGGACTTGGACACCTAAGTGATCTAAATTGCACCAGCAACAATTTGCACCTAAAATGTCAAAAAAGGATATAACAGATAGAAAAAGAGTTCAGAGATGGGTGATGAGAATAATTAGGGACATGGAAAACCTCAGAAATGCAACAAAATGGAACAGAATTGGACTGTTTACGTAAGAGATGAGCTGAAATGAAATGAATAACAGAGGAAATGATCAAAAGTAGAGCAAAGAAGGAGCAGGACAGACAAGATAGATGAGGTATTTTATCCCCCTCCCCCCATCATAATGCAAGAACAAAGAGAAATTTCACTAAATTTAAGCATAGAAGATAGAAAATTTATGCAAAAGGAGACACACTTTCACACATGTGAAAAGCCTGACCACGTGACATAGTGAATCCAGCAGGACTCAGCACAAGGTTAGGTACCTCTTTGCATTTAAAAATGCTCAAAAACATCTAAAATACAGTGATTTCAGAGAAAAACTATCTTCCTGCTTCAAGGCTTTTTTTTTTTTTTTTTAATTGTGTGGGGGGGTGTGCAGATTAATTTAGACATGCCTGACACAGGATTCCTTATACCTTCCCCCTGAGGCATGTAGGGCTACCTCTGGTTTGTGAGAGGTTGCTGGGCAAGGTGGAGCCTCCGGAGAGAGCCACACCAGCTCAGCCACTCCTCCTAGGAGGATGCACAAACCCAGAAGCCCTTTCAAAAATTGTCGCAGTAGGACTCAAGAGGGCCGTAGGTTGGAACCTTGCATCTTTGCTACCTGAGTAATAGGAAATGTGAGTGAGAAGTTCATAGGTTTCATAACAGACTAGGGAGCATCATCATAGTGTTTAAAGAACCAGAATGTGAACTTCTGCAGGGACATATTTTTACAAGAAAATCGACACACGACACAGATTACTGGAACAGCCATCAAAGAGGGTTGGCTAAAAACATGTACTGTATTCCACACCAAAGAGGAAAGTTGTTAATATACTATTCTCACATCAGATTTTTTTTCTTTTTTTTTTTGAAAAAAAGGAAAAAAATGTGAGAGGTACACCTCTATCACATGATTGGATAATATTTTGTAGGCCAAAGAAGAATATAAGGAAGAATTTAAAAAAACTAGGAGAAAAAGAGAGGTGGCTAGGACATTCAGAGGTACATAAAGAAATACATTAGGGCATCCCTCAGTGCAGGTGACCCATGTCTGAACTACTAACCACACTCAGGTAGATCTTACTCTTACATGTTAAGAAACCAGTGTGTTTTCATGACAAAAACTGTTTTGCTAAAAAAAATGATGGTCGATTCTATGAGTTTCTCCGCTTCAAAGCCAGAGCTTACCTAGACTGGTATGTCCTTCCATATAATTTGATTATATGGTACAGCTGTGTTAGGTCTTCAGCAGGATAGATGGAAAGCCACGCGCCAAAAAAAGCAGATATAACTTGGAAGCTAGGGCATCTCCTGAGATGCAGGAGATGTGGGTTCAAGTCTCAGCTGGAAATCAGGCAGGATGCAGACTTGGAAACTGGTCTTTCACAAGCTTATAGAAGCTCCCTGGAGAGTCGTATGAGAAAGTACTTATTGCCTGTCTTTTCAGGACATGGTTCCAGGCTTGATCACCAGAAAGCATAGGACCTAAAGCCAGGCTACATTCTTGACTACCTTGGCCTTACCTGGTTTTCCAGTCAGTCTGGCAGTTTTCAGCAATGCTTCTTGTGCGTACCTAGTTTTCCCCTTGTATCATAGACAGGTTCTGGAGATTTGAATCAAGTCTGTAAAATCTAGGGAGCCCCAACACACAAAAAAATATCTTGCCCTGGATGGACGTGGTATTCTATGTGCTAGTGCAAATGTAAAAAAGGCACAAAGATGGGCATTTCAGAAATTTAATGCAGGTGGGTAGAGGACTAACTCAAGTTTCCAGCTAAATACAGTCAGAATCCTTCAATAGTCATCCATGACCCTGGAACAGAATCCAACAAAGCAATAAAGAGGTTAAAGAGGTTATGAGAAGAGAAGAAGACAGAGACGTCCATTTAGCTGAAGATGAGAGGGGACAAATTACAGAATAGGAAATAAATAAAACAAGAGGAATTAGAGGAGAGATTCAAAGAGCTGAACTATACAATCAAAGCAGTAGATAAAGTAAGTGATTTTGACAGGTCCAGGGTCAAGGAACAAGAGAGGGAAGAAAGAAAGCAGATTAAAAGTCATTGCAGTGCTCAACTGCAGCTGAGACAATGGTGGCATAAATACACACTTTAGCTTCTGGAATTCAGAGTTTAGACAGTATCTGAGATGTGGACACAACCAGGAGATTTTGGCAACTGTTTGGACTTCATAGACAAGGAGATTCAATATGCAGTATTTACTTCTTCTGATTTCTTCCCCTTTGTGTGAGTGAATAGGTGCCAGATTGTTTGGTCAGCTTAAACTTCTTTGAAACTGAAGGGCCTAATTGACAACTTTCATTTAAAGGCAAGTGTAAGAACCCAGGATGGTCCTTTTGTCCACTGACTTGTTGAATCAACAGCCACACACTGACAATATGTGCGACAGTCCAAACAAAGGGCTGCTTCCAAGGCTGAGGAATTTGTTCTGCTTCTGGGGAAGTTTGAAAGTCTGCAAAACAGAAAAGAAAGAACAGTTGTTACAGCAACGTGCAAGAAAACACTAGACATAGCCTAGATATGAGGATCTTGGGAAAACTGGAAGAGAAAATATTCTCAGCTGATTGATGGTTAAAGGCCACTTGGACCTGAAAGCAAGGAAAGTGTCTAAAAATTGTTGAGAGAATGTTAGTCATCCCAGGTCAAAACTGTGCTGGGAGCCACTTTCTAAATTTAACAGCACAATCAAGCTCCGGTGTCAGGAACACTCTTGGTACTATCCCAAATCGCTAAAGCAGATGTACTCACTCTGACCCTGAGGCTGGGGCTGCTGTGTATAGCCAGGCAAGGCTGCAGCTTCGGTTGAATTTCGGAGAGCCAAGGAGAGGGTAGTTTCAAAGAAGGCACTCAGCTCAGTAAAAGTGGTGTCTTAAGAACATCTCAACATTCACCAGTTTTCCAAGCCCTACCACTGGGTTATATCCTGTTGAAAGTAAGCAGTGCCCTTCCTCTTTTGGCCAGACTTCAACTAGTGCAGTCACAAGAAAACACATAGCCACCTTTGTTTTTCTCCATCGTGGTCCATCAAAGGGAAAGACCTAAACCCTTTATTTTTTGTCCTCTGTACATTCCTTCTTCCTCTCCTTTCTTCTTTTCCCTTTTCTATAAATTCCCACATCACTTTTGCTTTGTAAGCATTTGTCTCTTCCTTATTAAGCATTTTCGGAAAATATTGCCTCCTGTTCTCTCCTCCTCTATTTTTTCATGTTTATTCCTAGTTAATGTTCAATGGCCAACACCAGGCAAATACAATGCAGACATTTATAGCTGAGCTAGTAGCTAATGTAGCAGCTGAAAATGGCCCAGATGAATCACATCCAAGAAGTATGTAGTTCTCTTCATGTCTCTCTTACTATGGAAGAGGTTTTGAAAATAGGCCTTTTTTTTTTTCCTGCTTAAGGGCTAAGTGAGCAGCCCAGACAGTTTCTCACTGAAAATGTCTCAGAGAGGAACCTATTTTGGGCCAGGCCTCTGGTAGGCTAGGGAAGTAAGTCTTGAAAATCTCAATGTGAAGAAATGTGGCAAAACCAGAATTTACTGCTTCATCTCATCCAAAATAGAAACAGACATCTCAGAAATTTTCACCTTTCAAAATAAAGCAAAACCATAAGACATGATTCAGCTCCAGGCAGATCAGGTCCTTCTTCAAGAATTATGTTTGAGAGAGGGCAAGAAAAACATTAGCTATATGGGACCTTTGCACCCTCTTTTTGTTAAAAAAAAAATAATAGATTCTTCCAACTGCTATGAAAATAACTTTCATTTCCATTCCTTTCTTTGACAACTCTCAGCAAAAAGGTGGTTCATGATACGAATTCTGTTTTTACTCACTTCCGTGTACACCGATTGCTTCAGTAGATTTGTGTTACATAGAATTAGCAGCTTAGGTAGTCACATAGGAATTGTATTTGCCCTAGCCTCCATTTCCCATTCACTTACGGAAATTTTTGAACATGCCAGAAAATGCAAGGTCACAAGAGCTAACTGTGTTTCCCTTGAAGTCAGGGGTTTTTTCCCAGTACCACTGGCCCAACACGGAGAGGTTGAAAGCCTGCTTTGAGTTCTGCGAGACAGTTGTGTGAGAGGATTAAATACAAATACCATTCATCTACCAAGAAAGGCATCATCAATTACCTATTCAATCCTATCGTGTCTGAAATGGAGAATTTCTAAAAATCAAGTGAGTCGAGCATAAGCAATGGCTGTAGGAAGTTGTTCCTCCATAGAAAAACTGAGCAGCATACTAACAGGGGCAGACAGACCTTTTATTGAGAGTCAGTTCCCTCACTTTTGACCTACATTAATTTTTGCTTGTTTAAGTTTGTCAGCTGTTGTTTTTAATGTGAAAATGCAACTATAAATCTGTGTTGCTTTCACTGAGAATGTGAAATAATGCAACAGAAGTTAAAGATGAGTTTATGTTGCAAAAATATTTCTGCTATGAAGTTAATTTCATATCATTTTGTTCTTCTCAAACTTATAATTTTCTACTGCTCATACATTTTTATGTCCAGAAGTGATTGTTAGCATCATCTAGTCTGACATGCAGCATAGCAAGGGCCAGAGAAGTTCATCCAGTAATTCTTGCATTGATCCCAACAATTTACATTTGGATTAGAGTATATCTTCTACAAAGACATCCAGTCTTCATTTAAAAACTTAAAAGCAATGGGAAAAAAATCTGCTACACCTCCTGGAAATCTGTCTGAATATTTAATTAAATGTTAAAAATCCACAACTTATTTCCAATGTGAATTTCATTTTGCCTTAACCTTAGCCATCAGGTATTTTTGCCACAGCTGAGAAGCCTCCAGTAGTCCTCACATTTCGCACCACCAAAGTGCTAAGCGCCTTGCAGTTGGGGAATTTCCCATTAAATATTCTTTGACTCAAAGGTGTTGATTCGTTAGGGAACTACACATGGCTTATGGCCAAGTCCCATCCCCAAACTGACAGCTGACCTCTGTCACTCTCCGTAACAGAAAATACGCCCAGCCTACACATGTGGGAGTGTTCATGAGACAGGACACCAGCTCTGCTCCATGAACTGGGCTCACAGCTTGTAATCATGTCCCCAAGCTGAGCTGAGGCCCCATCACACAGAAAAGCCTATGTGGCTGCTCCGGAGCAAGAGCAGAGGCAGCTTATGTTTATTAGCTCCTGACAACGTAGCTGCAAGTACGGCGTAACAGATGCTAACCCCAAGGATAAATGCTGAGAGGAATGTAAAAGGTGACCAGAGCAAGAGTGTACCCAAATAACCAATCTGTGGATTAGAAGGCCATCACACAGACCCAACAGTCACCCTGAAAAAAAAAGGCTCTGAGGTAAGCAGGAAATCGAAGCCATGTTTGCTATTTACATCTGAAAAATAATTGGGTACTTGCAAGCTGGCCACTTAGAAAACCAACTTTCACCCATTCCATCTTCACATCCTTGCTTAATATATGGGTATTTCATCTGTAAAATTATTTCAGACACTGGCAAAGTGGCCCTAATGTAACCGTCATTGCTCATCCTCCCTCCCCGCCGCTCTTCCGCGAAGCCTGCTGTGCTACTGTCATGCTATTAACATTCCTCCGAAGTCAGGGAAATGCTAGGATGTACCTGATGCATTCAGAAACCCAGCAGGTGCCTTCTGCAGGTACCGGGCATCCAAGCAATGCCAGGAAGCAGTCATAAAGTTAACACAGTAGTAAGCTATGTAATTTTTAGATAACAGCTACTTACATAAGTACAGAAATTGCTACATTTTATATGTACAGATTGCTCACATTCCAATTATGGACCAAGACCCAGTGCATGCAAATAATTAGTATTTAGGAGCCATACACTATTTTTTTTTCCCCTGCATGCCACTCTGCGATCTGAAAACATTGGTCGATTCCTAAGTTACTTTGCATGTGTCAGTGCCATTTCCCCTCAGTCCCAGAAGCTTCTGGATCACGTAAGTAATGTTATAATGTTACAAAGGCCTAATGATTGTGTGTCCAGGAAGCTTCCCACACAATTTTCATCTTTTATCATATGGTTAGCTTACTTATAAATCAGTATCATTTGGCAAATTGCACCTAGAGTACATGGGGAGGCTGAAGCTGAAAAACACACTCTTGTGCCTCATAGCACATTTTAATACTCAGAATGGGTACCGGCGGCTGGTGTGGGAAAGGCCGAGGCCACTGGCCATGCCCCTTGCCTCACTCGGTTCCCTCTGGGCTGGTGGAAGCTCCCTGGCCTTCCCTCCAGTCACAGCTCCCGGAGGGGCACAACCGGCGGCTCCCGGCCCCCGCCGCCCACCGCAGGGCCAGGCGCGCCCACTCCCCGAGGCACCGGCTTCCCCTGCCCAGAGAGGAGGGCGCGAAGCCGCTGCGCCGCCCGCAGCGCCGACCCGGCCCGGGGGAGGGTGCAGCGTCTCATCGCCCCGCTCCGCGCCGCCACCGGGGGTCCGGGACCGGCGGGACTTCTCCGAGCCCCGGCGAGGCGAGGGAATCCAGCCCTGCCTTCGCCCGAGTTGCCAGGAAGCGGGGGCAGTACCGAGGGGCCCGAGCGGGGCCGCGCCGCCAGCCGCAGCCCGCCGGGCCGGAGCCAGCCCCTGTGTGCGGGGCGGCGGGCGGCAGCACGGCCGTTAACGGCCGCCGGGGGGCAGCGCGAGATCGCCCAACCGCCGCCACCGCCGCCTCGGCTGGCCCCGCACCGCACCCGGCGGTTACCGCACGGCCCGGCCCGGCCCGGCCCGGCCCGGCTCGCAAGCGGCCGCCTCCCGCCCGCCAGCAGCGCGGCCTTGCGCGGGTTTGCCCGGCCCCAGGCAGGCGGCTGCTCCCGGGGGGCGACAGCCGGCGGAAAGCGGCCCCCCTGCCTCCTCCTTGGGCCGGCCGGCGCGGAGCCCACGTCCCCCCCTCCCCACCCCCGAGCGGGAGGCCGCCCGGTTTATTTATCTAAGGAGATTTCACCTAGGAGCCGCCGATCAAAGCCAATGCAAAATAAATGTCTCCCTTTAATAGGCTGATTCTTCTAAGCCCTTGACACTGGGAATTGGGATTTCCCAGTGCTATTAGCACTTAGCGGTAGGCACTTCAGACCAGCCAAGAACAAGGGATTAAGGGGTATTTGTCTAAACTAATTTCTCTCTCTATACCGAGTCTATAGAGACTGGTGTTACTCTGCTGGAATTGTGCAACACGGCTAATTGGCGACAAATTTAACAGTGGCAGGGCTCCCACCGCAGGCTGCCGGGTATTCATTTGCCCCCGTTCTCGCCTCAAACGCGGGCCGGCGTTGGGCGCCTGGGCCCGCGCTGCCCGCGTTGCCCTGGGCGGGCCGGCCACTGTCCCTGGGAAACGGCCTCCTTCGTGTGGGCCCCTCCAGGTAAGGATCCTGGGGCTGGGGGACCCAAGAGCCCTGTGGAAAGCAAATCGATCAAATAAAATCATAATTATCATAGAAATAGGATGTATGTAGTAGGTCCTACAAACTTTTATTCATGTGAATGACATCTCATGATGGATGTTGGCTTTTTTCAACAGCTATTATACTGCCTTTCATATCCCTTATAGAACAAAGGAGAAAAAAACTTGCAGTATTGTCTGTGATTTCTTAAAATTCCTCCCTCCAGGCTGGTTTGTACCTTGACTTCATTGAGTGTTTGCTTCTTTACCACTTGCGCGCAAACTAAAGCTAAAAGTAAAGTTTATATCACACAAGCATCTGACCAAGAGGAAAACTTAGGAGCCATCAAGGGTGCGCAGATGCACTTTTGTTTTGCTCTTAGGTTAGTCAAAAAGCATCAGGTCTGCTAGAGTAGTCCTGGACTAAGGAAGAAATGCTGGGAAAGACCACAGCCTGAAGTTGCTGCTGCTGGAGAACAATACTGTGACAACTGGGGGTTTATTCCTCTCCCCCAAGCAGCACCCCCTCACCAACAGTAGCACCATTATGGTATTGCTTCTTTTTGGAAGGGAGGCAGGATTCTCCCAGCAAGACTGTTCAGTAGAGGACAAAGGCCTCAATTTCCAAGATGAACTTCTACACTCCCTAAGTCTCTGATGGAAATCTGAATAGCCACAGGAGTCAGGCAGGACCTCAGTGTCCCAATCTTTCAGACTTGCCTTCTCAAGATGAAGCACTGCATCATTACTGCCTTCAGCAGAAAGGTCATCCTGAAGTTGTGATGTTATCCACCTCAGTTGCCTGAAAACTTGCCTGAAAAACAGAAGAGCTGAGGTTGACTAAACCTGACAGTTCAAAACAGTACCACTCTTCCCAACACTAGATTCACAAACTAGGTTGCTATTCTACCCAATTCATTTTGGTTTTCATTCTCAAAACTTAAGAACAAAACTCAAAATCTGCTGAGTTCAGCGTCTTATAGTGCCTCACCTATAACATGTACGTGTGAAACTCAAGTAGCATCTTACGCAGCCAGGCCAAACTTATCAAGATGCTATTGCAAGAGTGGCTGTTGAAAAAACTTTGCAACACTGTTGAATCTCAGCATGTGCTGCTGGGCACGGGTATCCTCCGATACTGGGCAAAACCCATGAAAATTCACAGAATTAAATTCTGTCTTTAGTGAGGTAGATGGGAAATACTCAGAATTTCAGCAAGGCCAGAGTTTTACTGAAGGAGGACAGAGAGCTTCAGCTGCTCAGTGAGGTGTCCTAAACAACCACAGGACCCAAAGCCATTCTGGCAATGTTTGCCCCTCCCTCTTCCTTAGGTACGCACTGATGAAAAGTTATCAAGTGGTGTCTGTTGATGTGGAATACACTGTTGTCCTTCAACGGCTCAAAGATAGCATCAGTTTTAATCTCGGTCTACAAGATAGAGATGCTCAAATGAACAATAGAAAGAGTATGGTCCATGAACAGACAGGATTGATTCTGTTAAAAATCTAACATCTAAGCTGTCGTTGATTAAACCTTTCAAGCTAGAGATTACATGGCCTTACCCAGAGCATTTCTTGAGATGTGCGTAGAGAACACGACAAATTCAGTGGGAACATCTTCAATATGGAGCCACACGGAGATATGGAAGAAGAAAGTAGAAAATAAGATGAAGATTATTCAAGGTATTCCACTTCTGTACAAGCTATAACTACAATATCGTTCACCAGGAGCAGAGGTTGTCTGCCAAGGCAGTAAGTACCCCTGCTAACTTCATAGAGCAGCCAGAGGCCAAGTGCCTAGCCCCCTCTCATTAAAGGAGAAGTGCCCCATTCAATGAGGCACTTCAACAGTTGTCTACCTTTGAACGTGCAAATACCCCCATTAAATCTGGTGGATCAGGGCCAAAACTAATTAATTTAGTGATGCTTTGCATCAAAATCTCACTTGCAATACACAGCACTCCCCATCAGAAAGACAGGGGATTAATTAAACTAACTTATTTAGAAAGCCGAGCAGGTTAGGACTGGGTTACGACTAAAGAGCATAATGATATCCTTAGTAGGAGCCAGTGAAGCAAATGACCCCTGTGAAACTGATAGGAATTTGCTGAGGATTTTTTCTGTTTGTTTTTTGTGTGAAATAAATGAATTGGGACTGGCAAGACAGCCAATTTGGGGTCCAAGAGGCCATGCACTTTTATTTAGATCACTTCTTTCAACCTGTCCCTACCAACCAGGCTCAACCCAAACTGTACCATGAGCAGCAGCTTCATAGTACTTTCAGGTATCAAAACAGGCCATAAAAAGCTTCTACAGCTTGTGATTAGACAAAGAAAAAGGAAGAAAAAAAGGAAAGAAAGGAAGGGAGAAAGAAAGAAAGCAGACCACTGTAGATTCAGACATGATTTAAATGTGAACCTAGATGCATTCAGAGCATGTCTTCACTGTGCCCAGCTTAGTGAGCCGGCTGGACAGAAACATACGGGCTTGATAATATGCTGTATTGCAATGGACAAAATCAGATTTTGCTGGATTACACTCACTAGCAGGACAAGAAAAAAAAAAAATTAATCAAATTAAGTTACCAGAATTATATTTGAGAAAGTAAAACAGTAATTGCAGCCTTGTGGGCCCTCTAGTTGAGCCTAATTCTCTAAGACTCCTTGAGGTGCATCAGCAGCTCCATCACTCAGCCAGCGTCAACTGAATGGTGCCAGTTTGCACCCGCTGAGAATCTGGCCTTTAAACTCACCCAGCTTGTATCAGCAACAGAGTGGCCTCTTGCAACCTTTCCACAACACTGCAAAATCTCTAATGGCTTGGCACTGCTCAGAATCATTCCATTTTGTACGAGGAAAGTAAGCGGTATTTCACCTGCCTGGGAGGACCTTTCTCTTCCAGCTGATTAAGGAGGAAACACTGTCATAACCTCAGTGCTTCTAAGACGACAGGCAGTAATGAACGGCTGAGATGACTGTGATCTTTGCATCCCATGGCCAGTCTATTTCCCATAGGTGCTTCCTGTTACTGTAGGAAATTAGGGGCAAGGCAATGAAAAAAGCGTGCCAGACAATGATCAACACTGCAGACTCAGAGCAAGGTGAAACCAGAGTGCCCATATTTGCTGTTTATTAGCATATACGCGATTTTATAAGGTTCTGGCCTATATCAAGTGGCAGACAAGAACTGCACGACTACAGCAGGCTTGGATTATTTTTTTTCCATCAGGAAATGCACCTTGCATGTGTGTGAAGAATGTTGTACATAAATTCATTGTGTGGACCATCTGCCAAACAAACAAGAGGTTTATGAGCATATTTGCAAAAATGAGTACAATTTCCTTTTAATTTTAAAGCACGATAAACGGTCTTTTGTTCAAACAGGTGAATCTCTTTGAAACAACTTCACACGGTCCAATTTAGGAAGTTACATAGTTTAATAAACCTCCAGAACTGTAGAAAACAATCCAGACTGAACACAGGTTTTTGACATTACACTCAGGAAATGACTACCTTTGCAAACAATAACATCTCCATGCCTAAGCCCTCAGTTCCAGCAGTCATGTACATTCATGCATGGACAAACCTGTAAGAGCACTGACATGCCAGAGTGTTTGCAAGATCACTGCCTATGAAAGGTTATTCACAGACACAGTCTCAGGCAAAATCACGCCCTTAGAGCCATTACAACCCTGCCAAAGTCATGGAAAGCCAACAGTTTTCTGCTGTGTGAGGAACAATAGAGCTATTCTGGACAAGATTTATTCTGAAAAGTAGAGGTTGAGGATAGTCCTAATTTTCTTTTCAAAGTACCAGAAGCTGCTGTGCCTGACCATGAAGTTTGCTGCAGGACATACCCTACCCACCAGAAAAGCTAAAAGGACAGAAGTCAGAGGCTGAAGGGGAAAGCATAAGCTTTTCCTTCTGTATTCCCCACTCCACAAGTACACTCCCAAGGCTTGTACATGTTTCCTTTGCCACAGATGGCAAAAATGAGTCCTGAAGTCACTGGATTTACAAGCCAGCAAAAACACTTGATACTGCATTGTAGTCACAGAGGAATCCACAATGGACATGCATTCCATGTCCTGGGCAGCCATTGTGCCTCCAGGCTGCCAAGCCCACTGTGAAGGTCTGTAGAGAGAACACATGCCTGTGGAGGGGGGTCACATACCATTTGGTTATCACTGATTTTCCTCAGCAATGATGATCGATCCATAGCATCTCAACAGCCTGTGATAAAGACTTCGTTTTCCCCTTCTGGATATTACCAGCCTAAAGGATGTGGACCCAACTCATCAGCTGCACTCCAAGATGTCAGAGACCATAAAGCAAGGACCATGTTTCCCTTTGAGGAACTTGAGCCATTGTAAGCAGAACAGTGTCTCGTGAGTTCTTATCCCAGCTCACTCTCCAGGCAACACCCCTCTCCCTGACATCCACATCTGCGTTGATCTTCCTCAGCTCCCTGCCCTCAGTCCTACCTAAGCCCTCTTTAATCGCCTGCCAGACACTGCAAACCTACCACCCTCCTTCTCAGGCAGCTCCATGCAAGGAGCCTACTCGCCGGTGCCCAGTTTGAGAAGCAAGACTCAAGAATAAAAAATACAAGGTCACCATGGATCTATGTTAAAAATGCCTCTCTCACACATGATATGCTAGTCAGAAGTTACCCATCAGTGCTGGTAGCACCAGTGCTGCACAGAGGGTCACTGACAGGCTGGGAGCAAAGATCAGTCCACAGAATAAGAAATTGGCCTGGAAGAGGTGTCAAGACATTGGAAAAATAAAGTGATTTGCATTGATTACTAGTAAATACATCAGTGCTGCTTGGAGCTTCACATGTAATCTAACTAACATACCTACCTCATTACCACTGAGATATCATCCTGGGATTTACACACCAAAAAATTTGGCTAGGCTTACTAGAATAAGAGGGGTAAGAGGCAGTTTGCATAAGAGGCACTCTGAGCACTAAAGCAGCTGCAGAGAGGTACAAAGCCTCCTCTTAAACATGGTGGCAGAGAAGACGATGAGGCAAAACCTAGGCTAGATGCCTGTGATCTAATAAAATCCTGTCCATCTCATCAGCCAGAGCAGAGCTGTTGCAGCACTGAACTTTGCATTGAGCGGTGTATTCCAATTGCGCTGAGGTTTGCTCTGAGATCAAGAGATCAAGACACGTTAAACACTACGTTTCTTATGTTTTTACTTTTTAGGATTTCTCATGTTTGGGGTATAATCCCACACACAGATGACAAAATAATTGCAGGCACCTGCCCCACGACGTAGCTTCGCCTGCCACAAATATGTGTTGGGTCCTTTGAGAGGAACGGCACTGTATCCATTCCACATGGTGACATAATCAGGGAGATCCAGTATCATTCAAAACTGTTTACACTGTCAGAAATAACCCTGGAAGAAAGATTTTTTGAGCTGCTTTTTATTGACACTCACCTCATTCCAGAGCTCAGCAAAAATGTGCGTAGTTGATAAGGCCAGTCACAGAGATTTTTGTTTTCTCTAAATAAATCTGAATAAACAATAAAAGGTTAAGTGCTTTTTTTTTTTTCAAAGCCTGAAACACAAGCAAACAAATTGAGGTAGAGAACTCAATTATATGAAGCAGAAGCTACTGGCAGTTACAGTCAGCAGAGCTGAATAATTTTCAATTACTCTGGGAGAAGAGGTCAACAAAATATGTTCCCCAATCTGTACATTCCTAAACCCAGACCTCCTAACATTACCAGTGCCCTTTGTCAGTGGTAATTCCCAGCAACCACACTTTTCCGTACTTTGATCTACCAAGTCAAGCTCTTTCCTGAAGGCACCTACGTTAAACTTATCCTAAATACTTTAAACATATCCTAAATATGCCTGCAACAGAGAACATATTTCATTTTCTGAAAGCCTAACTTCACCACAATCACAGCCAAGCACCCTGCCAGAGAGATGCTGCAACATGACGGGGCTGCTGTAAGTACCTGTCTGACCCAGGGTGCTGAGGGTGTTAACCCAGCAAAACGAGGAGATGGGCCCCATCCCGAGGTGACTTGTGCCAGCATCTGAGCTCCCCAGCTGTGCCTACACATCCCAGCTAAAGTTGTGAGTTTTCCCCAACAGGGACTGATCAGGGCTGGCCAGTTGTCCCAGTACAGAAGAAAAATCTCTGGAACATAGTATCACTATGCCTCCTACCAAACAACATCAAGAGGTTTTGAGCACTGCATACCAGGTTTGTCATATCTTCCTGGCTTTGAGATTTCTTCTCCGCTACCATTGTTTCGCTACGCTTCTAGCTTCAGAGTTTCTTGCTGCCATTTTTCCTTGACTTTGCTCTCAGCAGGCTTATGGATTTTTATGTGAGTTTTTCCTTCTGAGACACAACAGGAATGGAGTTACATTTTATGTCACAAATAATCACCATCACCATGTAAAGACACAAGAAACTTCTGCTTTGGTGTGTATCACACACACATATATAACAAACAACATATGCAGGCAGGATGGTAAAATTTCTAGCATATGGAATGAAGAAGGAAATTTTCTATATACTTCTGTTTTCACATACAGTAGCACCTAAAAGTGGCAATTACGGTATCAGGAAAGATGCTCAAATGTTTATTTCTCCATTAGGACTTTACACTGCTATCTGATCTAAATGGTGCAGTGAATCCCAACAGAAGGAGCTTTTATGATGATAGTGTCATTTTTACAGCAAATATAAGCTGATGATTTTCAGTGGAAGCAGAAAGCCACTAAACATTGACTAACCTACTTTTTAGTCAGAAAAGAGACATTTAAAACCTTTGTGTGAGAGAGGCGATCCATTTATCCTCAAATACCTGCCCATAAACTTGCTAGTGTACATGGAGAGAAGGTAAAAGAAGAAAAATAAACCCATTTCCTTATTTCTGACACAACATGCAAAAACTGCCTGCTGTATATAAAAGACATTTTGAATTGGCTAGGAATGAAATGGAGTCTGGACAGAAAAGTTCCCTCACTCTTAGGTTCAGTCCTTCCTTGGAGATATGCAATTGTTTTTAGCTTCCCAGTGGGCAGATTTTCTCTTTCTCAGCCTGGTTTATATTTCATAGAAACACAGAACAGCCCAGGATGGAAGGGACCTGGAAAGATCATCTGATCCAACCTTTGCTGGGAATGAATAACCTAATCTAGGGTGCTAGATAACCCTAGCACCCTGACCAAACACATCTTGAAACACTTCAACGATGGGGACTCTACCACATCCTTGGGTGATGTGACATTCCAATGAATGGTTGCTTTCACTGTAAAAAAAAAAAAAATGTTTATCTTGGAGGTATTGCAGAAGCAGGGAGATAAGCTTTCCTTATTCTGCTACCTTTTGGGGGACTGCAGGCAGATTGCTTCACCTCTGCAGCCATTGCTTGCTCCCTTATAAACTGGATATAAATGATACCATCTGATAAGGAAGGTTTAACAAATTAATGCTGCCAACTAGCATCTTCTACTGGAGGATTTCAGATGCCTTTTCTGGAAATCTTCCCATGAGGGATGCAACCATACTTTTGCTTTGTAGTTATGGACCTTTGGGGACTTTTGGTTTTCTCCTCAGCAAATGCAAACCTTATTCTGTCATCTCTCCACTGTGTCAAAATAGAAACAAATCTAAGAATCAGTAGGAGTGTCTTGCTGCAGGATGGTGGACCCCATTTGAAGGCCCTATGTAAGGAAAAGGGGAAAAAAAAACAAGATAGGCTTAAAAAGATTGACGAGCTTTGTAGACATAGTGTGTACCACAGCAGCAACTCAGTACTCCCTTGTATTTTAAGAAAACTTAAATGTCAAACACTGCTGAGCTGCTCCCATTGCCTCATTTTTATAATGTGGAAGAAAGCAGTCACAGACATAAGAAAAAGCAGTGATGAAGAAATTACTATTATCTCATCCCAGTCTGTCAGCTGGTTTTTAATTCCAATTTGGTATTCCCCTCCATTGCTTACCCTCCCAAGAGACTCCACCATAAGGTTGCCCTGATGTTACTGCAATCTGCTACCCAGCAAAACAATCATGGCTTTGAGGTAGGAGGCCTGCAGATTTCATAGAGCCTCAAATACCTAATCTCTAGGAGGATGTTCTTCAGTGTAAATACATTACATAGGTACTGCATTGCTGCAATATTCAGGAACTAAAAGCAAGCAAAGACAGAAATTTGTAGCCTGTTCTTAAAAAGCCTCTTTTTGGCCACTCTTGCCTCCACTCCAGCTCTGCTCTTATCACCCCTGTGCCACAGAGGAATCTCCTGGGTGAGTCTCAGCCCCCTTCCACTTAGAGGAAAGGAGAAACCAAAGACATGGCAGCTAAATTGTTCTTTGTCTCAGTTTTCTGCTGTACCTAGCTGTACTTAGGACTCTGCGGTTTTGCATCCTCAGGAGCATGCTCAGAACCTAACGTGGAATGCACGTCCTCAGTACTTTTTCTGAAAGGGAGAGAAATAGAGGGGTTTGTGGCTTTTGGGTTTGCAGCACTCAGCACTCCATGTAACACTGAAAAGTGACCAGCGACTTCACAGGTGACTTTAAACATGTGGCTCCCCCATCTGCCAAGTCTGTCCTGGCCATCTGGTGTGACTACATCCTATGTATGATCACTTGAGTAGAATTTTATGTTCTTACTCCTTGTTTCTCATTAAATATTTAAGTTTTCTGGCATGTCCAAGAAATTGGTTCATTTTATCACATCAAAAAAAAAGATAGTCAGACTTCACTCCATGCCCCCTCATAGCTAACTGACACATTGGCACCATCTCTTATTAAGTCACAAGAGGTCACCTTCTCCTTTATCAACCAACAACTCCACCCTCTGTCATTGACCTGATGGCATTTCATGCTTTTTAATACTGTCCTTCAAACTTTGATAATCACCCATAAAGCAATCCCACCATTTTCCTTCAAATCTCTTCCCCCTGTTCTCCTGCAAAACACTGCCAAATTTGGAGTGGATGTTGTGCTATAACCTACTGGACTGAGCAGCATCATCACAGTACTACAGGTGTTCCCTGCTCTGGCTGTCGTCTTGGAAAATATTGTCAGCATTTTGCATTTTGGCACAGGAGCCCTGCCTTGTCTCTCAGTGTGTTATGCACAAAGGTATCCAGATGCATGGCTAGGGTCCAAGTACCATGCTAATAAAAATCAAAAATAAGATTATTCCACAAGCTCTGCATGTATCATTCAACAAAAAAAAAAATCAGGTCAAATCTAAGCAATAAACTTCAGGTCAAAGTTATGCAATTTCCTTTTATTTACTTCCATTTTATTGACAATGAACAACTCTTAGCAGGTAAGCCTCAAAATATACCTCCAATAACAATTGTTTTGCCTCAGGTATTTATGCAGCATTCTAACTACAGCATCTATATAGCATTTCTTTTTCCCCACGCATGCAAGTACATACTCATACTTAATACATTAGCATTTCCACTATACATTTTTACAGTGTATCCAGTTAAGCAAATTGCTCAATTAGCTGAATAGGGTTTTTTCTTTTCATTGTGAAAAGACAGAGTCTTGCAGAATGGAACAGCGTTCTCTGTAAGAGGTCAGTTGGGCGTGATTTTTGGAATAAAGGAGAGAGGATGAGTGGGTTGTGAAAGATTTTTTTAATTATTCACATTTTATTGCCTTAAAATGTCAAACAGAGAGGGCAAACCAACACATGTACTGGTTCATGCTGGTACATAACTGTAGCGTGTTGTAAAAAAAGCCCACCATACTTAATGGAATTATCCCATTCTAGCGTGTACCTCATGGACATAGAAAAGATTGTGGGACTGTCAAATATCGAGTGTCAGGGAATGGTATATCCACTTGTTGGTAAAATAAGTCAGTTAATTTGGCAGGTAAGTATTAAGTAATCATATTGTCAGAACAAGGCAAGTGGCTAAGAAAGGAAGACAAAGAAGAAAAGAAGAAATATAAAGACGAGGAACTAGGAAGGAGCCAAACAGGAGGGGGGAGAAGGGAGAGAATACCGCGAGTTTGATGGCCAAGCAATGAGAGAGTAAAATATGATAATCCATCTGTTCCGAATGGCAACAGATCCCCTTGTTCTCATGTCTTATGTTGGACTCCATTTCTGACTTTCTGCTGCCTGGGAGAATTTAAGCATCATCCCACCTGGGTTTTTTTACATATGGAATGGAACGGATGAAAAAGAACTTAAGCAGGTTGGATATTTTCTCATCCACATTTTTAAAGATTTTTTTTCAGAAGACTTCACTGTTTTGATGGTCTCTGATTTTTTCTCATTTTTTGCTTACTCAAATGTTAGTTTAATTTTTTAAAGTAAATATTGCTTCATCTTGATTTGCATTTTCCCTTATTTGGTTTCAACAGAGCAAAATTTCAAGTGAGCTGAATAGTTTTTTTTTAATTTCATTACATTTTTCTGGGGTAAAAATGTCTATGATATTTGCCTAGGCAAAGTGTTACATCACGTACTCTATTTATGTTTCAGCATTGCAGTGACTTTTAAAAGCTCACAGCAGGAAATGAAGAAAAGCCTGAACTCATAATTATTAAATAATAATAAAAAAATGTACTCTGCTAAGGTTGCATTTATTCAAAATGGTACAATTAATATATCCCCATGTTTCCATTAATATACGTTCCGGTGGAGAAATTGATAGGAAATGTGGTCATGGCATGAACTTTACAGAAGATTTGTACAGTCTCTGCTGAGCAGAGTTCAATTGAGCAAAGCAACTTGGATAAGCAGTACTGTACAGAAATTAGATTATCTATCATGCACTATCTAAATTATCAATATCCAAGTCCTCTTTATATTGACAGAGTTGGAGGGATGCTACTGAACATGGTCAGACATCACAGGCAACTGGGAATTCGAATGTTCCCCTTCCCATGGAGGGCAAACCATTCCACACTGAAGCTTCCTCCAGCCTTTACCACTAAGTCTGGTCCTTGCTGCTGAGATGAAAATACCTGTGGCTCCTAAAGCCAGCCCAGGGAAAGGTCATGTAGGACCTCTCCCCACCCTATTTGCCTCCTCATCTCCCTTTATTCTCCCTCCAGCTCCTCCCTGCAGCCCCTGGCACTGCCTCCTTCTGCCTGTCTCAGGCATCTCCAGTGCCTGGAGCTTCGTGCCCTTCTCAGCTGCTCACCAACACCGAATGCTGAATCCTACACTCCTCCTCAGACCCACCAGTGGCACTGCAGCCCAGATTTAATTTGTTGCTCTGACCTGCACTGGTGTTAAGCCATTACACAAGAAAAACCTTTGTTCTCGAAGCACCAGTGTGGAGCCTCAGCCTCATTCAAGACATTGGTGGCATCATGACCTTTTCTGGATTCTCATTACAATCGTGAATTTGCAACATCTGTTGTCATCTGTCTTCACACGTTGACCACAAGCTTTTAGTCTTCACCTTTACGGTTCTTCAGCACGTAGCTTATTCCTCTGTGTAGCACCCGATCTTTTATCTCACGATTAAGCCCTACCCTCAGTGTGGCAGCAGTGCCACCTGACCACCTTCTCATCTCCAAAGCAAGTCCAAGTTTTTCTCCTTGCACATGAAGAGCTTTTTCATTGGCTTGTGCAGAGTGACAGCTTTACTTCTCTCTACGTTCCCTACAAAAGCTTCCTTTGCCAGAGGGGCTTGCAAAGCTCAGTCCTTGGACAAGGAGTCAGCACACCACAAGCTGTAACTGCTGAGTATCATGCAACTCCTTTTTCTGTGATCACGTATCTGTTTCAGATAATCCTGTCCTGATACTTTGACAAATTCCTAGGCAGTCAGTTGTCATGCTCTGAAGACTTAATCCTTGGTGGACTCCTGGAGATGCTACTGTAAAAGACATAGTAAACATCAAGAACACCGTCTTCTAATTTATTCTCCGTCATTTGTCTTTCTCTACTGAAGACGATGGTGCAGAGAATGTCCCTGGATAAGCTGATGCATGGTTCTCAAAAAACACCAGAGCTAAAGGAATAAGTGCTCAGACTCTCATATAATTGTGGGAAGCCTTAATTTTATTTTCTTTTTTTTTTTTAATTTAAAGAGCATACCCAACACTGTGAATAACTGGCAAGAAACAAGATTTGAAAGGAGAAAAAAGGGTTTGTTAAGCTTTTAACTTTTAATTGTGTTTATGCATGGAGACCAAATTCACACAGTGTTTATTTCTTGAAAGCACAGAGGAAAAAAAAGTGTTGCTGCTGTTGCAGACAAAGGATGACATGTGCAGAGCTGCCACAGCACCTGGCAGAAAGTGTCGCTGTGATTCTTTACACACCAGTGTACATCCTAATACAGCAGATCCAGTAGCTCTTCTGCCTCCTCAAACAGGAGGTATAGCACAAAATATCCCAATCCCCCTCCCAAAGCGAAGAGTCTACTGCTAAATTTCATCCAAATCGTGCCTGAAGACAAAATATTCAGGAGATAATGAGCACAGCCCTGCTGCTATAGAAAAACATCCATTCTGGCTATTCAAGTACTGCATCAAAGTGCAAGAGGAAAAGCAATTCTAATCATAATTTTATCTCTGTTATCATGAATATAACCAAAGGTTTCTCCTTTAAAGTTACAAAAACCAGCCAGCAATATTTTTATTTCACAAGGCTTCATTGACAGACTCTCTTGTCTGCAGCAATTCAGAACTCTGGCTACTGAAGCTCATCGCTTTTTTATTTGCCTTCTTCAGTGCTGAGGAGATATTTATAACTGTTGCAGTCAGTCTTGAAATAAGTATACAGCGCAAGGGTGCTGCATGTTACCAGTCAAGCAGAAGAAGATAAAGACAAATAAAAGGCAACAAAAAGACATAATATAGATATAGGAAAGACTGTGACTACCAAAGAGCTAATGGTTTTGTGATGGTAAGAACTGAGCTTAGAAGAATACCAGGTATTAGAAATGGATTTGTTGAAAAATCTCTCCAGACCATTAAAGTATTAAGCTGTTCTTTATCGCACTTTCTCTACCTCTTCTTTTCTTTGCTAGTTGTTATTTTTTAAAATACTCTTTCTTTATATCTCTCCTATTGGATTGAATTGCATTGAGCTGCCTTCGACACACAAAATCACAGATCGCTGGATTTTTGTTTCGTTCTAGACATAATTTGAGACAATCAAATTTGAATAGCAGTTTTGTGTTCACATCTTTTATTTATTAAGGGTCTTTGAAATTCAGGGAAAAGGCAAAATACAAAACCCAGTATATAGAGGAAATGTCAAAAGTAGGCACCAAAAAAAAAATTATCTTTGTTTTTTTTCTAAAAGATGAAAAGCCGGTGAGCCAGATTCCCTCCCTTGCAGGGATACGCTCAGTGCAAGAGGCTGAAAGGATTACAGCAGCACACCACTCTCATCGTCTGTCCTGAGCAGCTCTGGTTTAAATTATAGCTGCCTGAGGGTCCCTGTATCTCTAACCACCATGCAGGATTTCCAGCTGAGAGGCACTGGAGGACGCCAGTATCTCCCGCGTGGCTTGCATCCTGAGGAGGGGATGCTGGCACTGACTAGCCACCTCAGCCCCGTGCCTTGCAGCCCCTTCTTCTCCCTCGCATTCTCTCAGCCAAAAGTTCAGGTGCCGGGATACAGGTATAGATAGTGATACAGCATCTCTGCTTTCTCTAAAGCACAGAGGGAGAAGAGTATGGGATGGGGCCTGAGCTGCTCCAGAGCCACGAGTTTTAATGCTGGGCTAGGTGAGCATTTTCCACAGGTACTAGGACTGGGAGCTGCCTCAGGCCCAAGAAAGAAAACACACACTTAAATATCTTCTGACTTTGCCCCAGATTTTTATTTCATCATTTCAAGCTGTTTAAAAGGTGGTTGTGCTGGATAAATAACCAGGGACCAGGATCCATCAGAACAGCAGACACATCTTCAAAACTTAGACCACACTGTGCCACCAGAATCTGCTGGGAAAAGGTAGTGCATTTCATAAATGCTTTCTATTATTAGCCCATCGCTATAGACCTGGATTAAAAAATCACTTCAAATGAAGGAAAGGGAAAATGTATTCTTCTTTCTCTGTGGCTGGATTGTCCTTCTTGCTTCAATTTGCCAAAAATATTTTTAAATTTAAATGTGAAAACATGTTATGGATATGGACCCCTGTCTTCAAAGAAATAGAAGTTTTGCTTGAAGTTTTAGGGTGATTCTCACTTTGAAAATATATTTCAGTACTGTTAGATTTTATGAAGACAGTTATGCATCCTGCATGTATGACTTGCTTGGCTTGCTTTCCTCATCTTCTTGGTGACTGGGGTTGAGGGCTGCAGAAGAGGTTCCCTTTCCTATATTTCAATATACAAGTAAATGCCCAATTTCTACAAATCCTGAGCAATTTTGGAAGTTGCAGGCCCTTGAGGCTGTGCCCTCCTTCAATTTGAAAATCAAGATCTAGGACTCAAAAAGAAAGCAGACGCTGAAGGCCCATCGGTGCCTGAATCACTAACCTGCTCAGTAGGCTTGCCAGCTTTCTCCACTAATAATGCTTCACATTAATTATTTGAGCTCAAATGCAGCATTCGCAGAAGAAAAACATTCTGCAGTTTACCATTCTGGAAAGAGCTGATTGTTGTGTTGTCAATAAAGAGAAGGATTACAGAGTAGGTGAATTTGTTACATACACATATGGCCCATGAAATACATCCCTCTATGAATCTTTAAATATTATCAGCCTACAGTAATTGTTACTTACACTCCACCCACTTCATTCTTCTTTCCTTACTTTCTTCTGAAGAATAATTTGACAGTTGTTTTCTTTGAAAAAGTTGAACTACAAAGTGATTTCTATGTCTAACAGGGACACAAATATGCCAGCCTAAGTACAGTCAAGAAAGTGTGGACAAAATTGAAACTCTCATCCCTACGAATGTGAAAATAAGAGTGTTTTCTAGAACTGACATGGCCTGGAGAAACCTGAGGCTGTGGTGAAAGGCAGAAAGAGAGAGGGAATTAAACTCTCACCAGCCACTGCAGACCCAGGACTATCCCCTAGCATTGTAAAATGGAATATATAGCTAAAATCAGGAAAATAGACCCAGGCATTAAGATCACAGGTGTTACTTCACTGACAGCCTATTATAAAGCTCCAACTGTGTCCAAAGTTATAAAGCAATTTTGTAGTTATATTTATCAGGATGAATAATGTTCAAATCCACCTCTCTGTTTGCTTCTTTTTTTTTTTCTTTTTTCTTTTTTCGGTATGTCATTGTTAAAAGATTCCTGCTGCACCTAGCACGGCTTCCCCAGTTGTTCATCCAGTGCAGCAATGAACGGCAAAAGCAGATCCAAGACACAAGGAAGAAACACTCAAGCCCTGCAGCGATGAGAAGGAGGCTCCTGCCGTCCACTAAGAGGGAAACGAGGCAGAGCACTTATGTACTGTTCTTATCCACATGACTCACAAAGGTCAGCAGAGGCCAAAGAGATCCCAGTAAGTGAAGGTCATATATAAAAAAAAATAAAAACCACACACAGAATGAGTTATAGATGGCAAGGAGAAAAGACCATTTCCTGAAAGATGAGGTGGGAAGAAGAAGGATGCTTGGAAAGGGTGAAAAAACAGCCATCTATACACACCAAGATGACAGTCAACATGGAATGTAGTCATTAACGGAATCTGAGAAACTGGAGAAGTCACAAAGTCTCAGCCTTATGGTATCAATATGTTAAGAGCAAAATCAGGCTGTTCCTGGGTATCTTCAAGGAAATTAGTCCAGGGCTATTAAAATATCATGCACCGAGGGCAAGAAAGAAACCTGAATGTACTGATCTACATCCAAACAGATAGGAGTGCTTTACCTACAACTCACATGTGCGGGAAAAAAATAAAAGGCTTTTACTTGTTTATTGAAAGTAGTCTTTGCTGAAAACAACTAGAAGCTCCCTTATTTATTACCAAACAGTCTTGGCTTATTCAAACCCCATCCTGAGAATCCAAACATTATTTTTTTCTAAATCACAAATGAATCATTTTCGAATGAAATGCAGATTTAAAGAGCTGAAAAGACGAAGGAACCTGCTGAAGAGCAACTGCTCAAAGCACAGTGGAGCGAATTCCAGAGAGAGGGACAGGAATGTCCAAAAGGAGAGGGGCATCAAATTTCTCAATCCTACCAAAAAAAAAAAAAACCCACCACACCAAAAATGAAAACAAATCAAAAAAAAACCTTAAAGAACTTGCATGACACATGAACAGGAGAAACAATTGAGGATGAAACTCAGAATCATGAAGGCAGGATGTTAGCGGGACATAACCAGGACAAGATATTCCCAGCTTCTTTTATCAGCTCCCCTGGGGGCTGATGGGGTTCAGTTTAAAGGCACTCTAATGGTGCTTTAAAAGATCTCACAAAAAATATATGTATAGCAGCCAGGACTCAGCAGGGGAGAGAAAATTGTCATGGGAATCAGAGCCTTAAGGGGACTCTGAAAAGGTTGCTGCAACCCATGAAGCCACTGAAGTGGCTGAAACTAGGCCTGAAAGAAAGGTCTCACCTGCAAGGATATTGTGGAAAATGGGAGATTGCTTTACAAAACTATTTTATTTCTAGTCTGTCTTCCCCGTTTATTTTATGTTTCTCTACTTCTTCAAGTTACTTACTATACTTGAATATTATAATAGAATCTGGAGTTTAAAGTTCTTTTGCTCCTCTTTGAAGAGTTCACCATAAGGTGAAGGCACAGCCAGATCCACCTCAACACCCTGGGCCACTCAGGGTCCCACCAAAGTCCTTGCTGCAAACAGGCAGTAGAACCAAGCCCTGCTTCACGTTTCTGGAGCACAAGTCTCTGGAGCACGTCTTATGAGGAGCGACTGAGGGAACTGGGATTGTTTAGCCTGGAGAAGAGGAGGCTGAGGGGAGACCTCATTGGTCTTTACAACTACCTGAAAGGAGGTTGTAGGGAGGTGGGCATTGGTCTCTTCTTCCAAGTAACTAGTGATAGGACAAGAAGAAATGGCCTCAAGTTGCAGCAGGGGAGGTTTAGGTTGGATATTAGGAAACACTACTGAAAGAATGGTCAGGCACTGGAACAGGCTGCCCAAGGAAGTGGTGGAGTTGCCATCCCTGGAGGTGTTCAAAGAAAGTGTAGATGTGACACTCCAAGACATGGTTTAGTACGCGTGGTGGTGTTAGGTTGATGGTTGGACTTGATGATCTTGGAGGTCTTTTCCAACCTTAAGATTCTATGATTCTATGATTTAGCCCTATTGAATTACGACACTGAAGAAACACGTGTAGTTATCAGCTGACATTATATTTAACAAAAAGGCCAAAAACAGGAATGCCTCTTGCATTAGGAAGAAGAACAAGGGATAATGTGTGGAAGACATAACTAAAACGACTCAAGCGAAGTCAATTGCATTCTGCAAATCTCACTAATTCAGTACAGGTAGGCTGGGGACATTTATGGTGACAACCACTGCGAGGTGGTGGTGACCAAAGAGACCCTTGCTCTTCTGAAGTTGTCATCACCTGAAGATATCTGCTGAAGAAGAGAAGGCATTTAAGCCTGGCTTGGAACAAAAGGCATGAGAGTGTCAACAACTCCTCTTTCACGTAATCAAGGTGTCCATGTTACCTAACCCAGAAGCATGCAGAGCAGAGACACTAAATGAAGTGAGTCTCTGCCATCATCTTTATGCAGAAGATAGGATTAATCTCGCCAAACTGTGAGCACTTAGAAGCCAGGCATTGCCTCAGCTCTCTCAGTAACTGGCAGCACAGAGGCAACTTTCAGAGGTGATTCATCCCACCCATCTCGTGTACCAACCTGGTCTGGGGCAACTCATCCCAGAGAGTCTCTCATGCATATCATCAGGAAAGAGGCTTGGGTGACTCACCTGACCTCAAAACCAATATCCTAGGAGGCTAAATTTAAGAGAGAGAAATCCCGCCTGCAGAAGCTCCCCACAACCTGCTAGCTCAGGGTACACCTCCTCTCGCCCTACTCTGCTCTGCAGGTCCTGCCCCAGCCCCAGCTCTGCCCTCTGCCTGTGGGCTTGGCTGGAGGAAAGTGAAATACAGATTCTTCCTACTCCCTCCTCTGGGATGAAGAAGGACGAAGAAGAACAAAGAAGAAGGAAGGGCTCTTGAAGGTTAAAGTAAAAAGAGAAAAGCCCCAAGAAGGCAGATGGGTGTCAGGTGAAGCAACTCAGGAGCTGGAGGGAAGATAATGGCAAATGGGAATGGAAAACAGGGAAGCAGAATGAATTGCTCACCAAGGGCAGGGGTGGAGGCTCTGCTTCGCAAAGAGGTACTGTAAGCACCCTGTGAAAGAAAAGCCATCTCCAGACACGACTGCTCCACTCTGAGCGCTAAGGCATGAATACATTTGGGCCCAGATTCTTTCCTGAGCTAACTCCGCAATGATATCAGAAATTATGCAAGTTAAGATGCATATCTCTTATGAAAATGATGCAATAATCAGTGTCTACAGTTCGATTATGAGATAATTAATTTTAATTGCATATTACATTCTCATTGAATTAAAAGATTTGAAGAGTTTGACTATTTTTATATTCCTCTTGCAATACATTTTGTAGACTGTGCTATTTAGAGAAAGAAAATTGCAACTATTTTAAAAACACGACAATGACTTTCACCTCCCTGAGGGAAATCCTGAATTATTACCTTTGATGGCATCAGAGTTTCATCCTTACTCCGTTAGAGAAAATCATTTGAGACCCCTTCTTAGCTTTGCTTTCCATCTTTTGAGTGCCTTCCCAATACTAAGGTGTAAAATGCTCGCTATTTATTAGGTGAAAGAGGGGAAATTAGGTCTTTTTTAGATTATTTTTTTTTCTTCACCGGTAAAGATTTGAAATAAAACCTTCCTTTTTGTCACATCGTAGTGCCACCCATTCAGCAGGAGTATTGACTGAGCCCTTGGTCACCTCCACCCCAGGGGAATGGGCTGCCACCTTGCCCAGCGCAGCGAGGGGCAGCCCAGCTGCTCATCCCCAAAATGAGCCCACACTCATGGGTAGCACCTCGCTGCGGTGGCTCCATTCCTGCCTCCAGCATCACTTTTCCAGCTACAAGAGAGGGTGGCTGAGGTTGGACATTGCCCCATGTGGCAGAGACATGTTTTGCCTGTTCTGATTTTCCATTTTTTAGCAAAATGTCCCTGCTATAGCCCTCGACAATTCATCGTAATAAGTCACCGGCTGAATTGCACCTTGTGGTCCCACTGTGAGGGAACAAATCACCAACTTCTCCAATTGTTCAAATATCTTTTCAAATAGTTGCTAAATAAGTCATGCCAGCAACTGGCAGTTTGTAACTTCCCATCCAGCAGCGTGCAGCAGATATTCAAGACCCACTTTGAAGCTGGCTGGGTTCTGGGCGGCGGTGGAGGCGATAGGGTAAGTTCCTAGGGATTTGGACACCTAGGCAGGAGCCTCTGCTTTTGCAAGGGACAAAGTAAGAGCTTTCTGAATTGGCCTCCAGCAGTGAAAAGCTGGCATTTTCTGTGCCATGAGCAGCTCCAAAGAATGAGGAGGGAGAACAGAGACACCTACACTAGACCCTCACCATCCCTTTTCAGGGTGCCATACATACTGCCTCTCCCAGTCTGACCCCAGTGTGCCTGCCTTTCCCTGTCGGATCTGAACACCCATGCTCATGCACTCCCCTTCTCCAAGCATTTAGGAGGCCAGCCCTCACTTAGCCAAGCACTAGTGCTGCCTGCAGGGGTATGGTGGTGGGACACCTTGCGATAGGAAAGAGGGGACAGACCCTGTGAGCCCCAAATGTCCAGCCAAGGAGGCTTGGTGATTGCCTGACATGAAATGCAAGGTACTGGGGATGTAGTAAGGAAAGAATACAAACTGAGTTTGCAAGCATATCTCCAGTTTCATACTTAAATACATAACATTGCCCTTGCAGAAGTTTTTTTTCTAGCATTAATGTCCCCCTGTGCCCACTCATTTGTGCCAAAGAGGTGAACAAACCTGCGGAAATCTCACCAGACACCAAGATTTATGCTTTACCTTTCCTCAGATCACCATTTTTAAGACTCAAAGAATAAGTGATGACAAGTTTTATACATATTTCTAATACATTCCTACCTTATACCCCTTATGTCTCAACCTTTTCTTTCTTCGTCTTTCTTGCTCTTGCATGTTTTATTCTGACTGGAAGCCTGAAATTGTGAAGGTATTGATTACACATCTCTTTCTGACACACCACGAAATACGCCATCTCCTGTCTTCACTCTGGTGACTGGCTTACATGGCAGGTTTCTTCTCTATGCATAATACACATCAAAATTGTATTACATGCTGCTGTTGTTTTTAATGGAAATATTATTCAACTCACCCAAGTTTTCTTCGGGAATTTTTTTTTTTCACTTCGCTTAATGCCTAACCTTCTCAGGTTTTGACAGGCACACAAGTCTTCCCAGAGGCTGCTGTTCCTGAGCTCGCTGTGTTGTCTGTGTTAAAAGTCTTTTCTTCTGAGATCAGTGGTCCTGGGGATGAGAGCAAGCAATTAAGTTCTGCAATGTACCTTGCAAGTGGGGACCAATCATTTATTACGTAGTGGTGTCTGGACCCTCTAAACTAAGGCTCAGCCAGTTTGATAAGTAGTGGAACAAAGGCTACTCTGTCATTAAGGCTGTTTATACTTCACAGGGGATTTTTATTTTTTTTTTTTTTGATCATTTTTCCTTAAACCATTGGAGGACCTTGGAACTGTATTCCTATAATTCCGCTACCAGTCCATCTCACAGAGCCGTCCTAAAGCCATAAGCCACGCATGTCTTCATATCATCGTACAGAACAGCCCGGTGTGAAACCAGGCTCTTAAACAATAGCAAGGGGCTTTTTATGCAATACAAAAATATATTAAAAATACATAATGTAACTTGTCTTAATATACTTTTCTGAGTCTAAAAATATGCCAGACCAAAAGAAACATATTTACATAAAAAGCAGACAAGGTCAAATAACAAAGAAAGCCCTTAATTAGTTGTAATCAACTTTAATTTGCATACCGTATATAATTCCTAAATGATTGTTAATAATAACTTTATATAATGGACTTCCAATTTTCATGAAAATGGCACATTTTGATAAGCAGACACAAAACCCTAGTACTAATAAGGTTTAATTTGCATACATTAGACTGATTATCCAAACAAAAGGATTACAGTATTACTTCTCCATACCTTTATGTCCTTATTATGCACATTTATTAACTTCACAAAAGCTAGCTGTTAGTGACAAACAATAGCCGTAGCTGGAAGAGAAATCTACAGTGTGAATAAAGTGCATTTTAATGCAAAGGAGCAAAGTTTATACTGCATAAATGTTTTGTTTAACTCTTTCTTTTGCAAAAGGCATTATGCTCTGTAAGGCAGGCACTATCAGATGGATAAATCACTTCTTCATTATGTAATTTTTTTTTTAAGAATAGATTTTCTGTAAAAACCATACCCTGCTCGTGCTCCCATTTTCCTGATACGAAGTTAAAAAACACGGATGGTGCTTGAAAATATCAGGAAAAGTGTTTACAGTTGCAGGATTAAACTGTTAACTCATGTGATTCCAGGGCACAGTGTTAATAAATATATTGCCACAAGCTTCGTTTTCACAGCATAAATAATAATACAGGTGGCAATAGCTGTTCCTAAGGGTATTACATGTACCCTGCAATTAAAGTGTGAGCAAGGGGGGAGGGAAAAAAAAAATCATTAGCAGATCTGGTATCTGAAGCAAATGATGCTCGCAAGGGGCTGAGAAGAAAGCCAATAGACATGAAGCTTAAATTGAATGCCACCCTGGAGCTCCCTCCGCGCCGTGACACGAGGCTGTGCTGATACGCAATAGTGACAGTGATGTGAGAAGAGGATGTCGTCTCTGTCGCGTTTTGCGCCCTTCTGCTGAGACGCGCCGCCTTCAAACTGCAACGCCGCTTTTGGAGATACACTGTCAGCCCACATGTTTTGATACTCCATGAACCAGCTGGCTCTTCAGGGAGGGTTGTTACGGTTGTCGTGAATTTTGAGTGACTTCTCAGGGGTAAATTTTTTCTTGCACAACTTTTTTACTAAGGTCTCCATGTCTACATGCAACCAGTTTGCTTGATGCATCAGAGCAACCCAGACCAGGTTTTAACGTTAGACAGTTGCCATCCAGCCAATCCCTTGAATATACAGTGGGCATCTGACAAGGTTAGCAAGTGCTAAAAGCAGAATTTTTTTTTTTCAGCATCATTTCCATCCAAGCAACTTGCAAAGGGCTGTAGGAGCAGCTGTGATTTTTTTCATCTGTGCAGCTTGAGGCTGCTGACTTCTGGCTCAGTCCTGCTTGGTGCCACAGGGTTAAAGCCCAGGGTCCTTCCCCCCGCAGAAGTCCAAGGATTTCATCAGGAAGTTGTGAATAAGTAAAGAGCGTCGTGATCCAGCTGAGGGTCTCTAACCATGAAACTGCCACTGGGGCAGTGTTGCCCAATGACGAGTGCATTTGTTCATCTGGAACAGCAGGTGAGGAAAACACATTTCTGAGGATATAATATACCTAAGAACCTTTAAATTGTCACAGAAACTTAGAGAAATCAACCTTTTGCCATAAAACATAGAATCACAGAATGGTTCAGGTTGGAAGGGACCTTTAAAGGTCATCTAGTCCAACCCCCCTGCAAGGAGCAGGGACATCTCCAACCAGATCAGGTTGCTCATAGCCCCATCCAAATATTGATGGTATTTACCATGACATTTATTGTATTTGAGCTCTGCTGTAAAGGTAATGATGTTTTGAAAGGTGCCTGATACTCTTCTCTTCCAAGGACACCCCAGAGAGAATGAATGGCCTAGGAGAAGACTCTGGAGCTGCATTCCTGGACCTGCAGCTTCTGAATCAACCCCAGCTTATCCTAAAATACTCAGAATAAACATCCCCAGAAGATTTAGCAATGTCCATTCTGTGTTCAAAGCAACACAACCACCAAATCCTACTGATGTCCAGATAGGACCTGGATTCCTAAAAGCACCGTTGAAAACAAGATGTGGTATCCTACACAATTTAGGCATTCTTAAAGGTATCCCAGGCCACAAAACCTATTGAGTTCCACATAGATTTCAGGTTAGTCAAAAACCTTACGCTGACTGAACGTGGATTTTTATGGGTTTTTAATCAGAATGCAAATACAAACCTGACTTACTTTTTCCTACAAAATCATAGCCCTATTTCTGATGAATCCTATTGGGCTTGATCTGGCCTCACTTCCCAGACTAAGAATCTTTACATTGGGCTCAGTGAGGTTACCTTTGGATCCAGACTGCAGTTGTCAATCTGTAAATAAGAACATTTTCCTAAGTTCCTACCACTGTACTCATATTCGTCCCCTTTGTAGCGCTTCATGACGATTCAGTGAAGTGCGCCTGATTCTTGCTGGATGCCCATTCCTTTTGTTTTCCTTTGCAAAAACTGAGAATATTCTAAAAAATGCCTTCTGCCTGATTCTGCTCCCCGTTTCCCAGTTCGTTTTCCTGCTATGTACTGCAGATAGAAGAAAAAAAAGAGTGGTTCATGCTACAGGCATTCGGGTTTCTGTCTGCCATACTGCAGGTCAGAATCCTCCTTTGGTTTTAAAGATCCCTTTGCCCACTAAACTTGTACAACCTTGTCCCAGGTAGAAAAAAAAAACATTTGGGCCCCTTATAGGGTGTAAGGAATTAGAATAAGTGTAAATGATTGTCCAGTCATTCTTACCTGTAAGTTTGCATTCAGTGAAGGAGGATGTGACAGGTCCACGGAAAAGACTCTGACACGCAACAAGTTTCAAAAATCAGAAGCCATGTTCAGTTTTAGAAACCCCAAGGACATTCAGAACCCTCCAGGGATTTTGATAACATGAGAACAAAACCACAACAAAAACTGAAACCAGAATAAAGCCAAACCATCCCTTCTAGCTCTTGCTCAAACAGAAGAAAACTGACGGTTTCCTGAGCATCTCCATACAAAATAGATGACAGAACACCCTCTGCTGAAGGAAGAAAACAGGCTTCTTGAGTGGTCTCCGGCCCACCTGAAAGCCCAGCCAAAGGCTTTACCTATTTGTACTGCCATTGCCTGGCTTACAACACAAAAACCGTTGTACAAATGTGCTTTCACTCCTGAGAAAACCCCACTGACTCTAGGAATGAAAGGTTATGAGTAAGGCTTACAACACAGGAACGATAATTTAGTTAAATCTAACATCTTTTGTTTAAAGTTAGTTTTTTCTGTGGCTCCATGATATTATTTTTAGTTTTCAAGAATGGAAACAATAGCTGAGCTCTGTAAGTGCCAAGTCTTTTTCAAGGTTTGATAAAAACCTGAAAGACAAGAAGGTACGTTGATTCCAAATAATAACTCATACCCTGTGATTTCAGGATTTTACTATCTGTGCATACGACTGGAAATATCTATCTGTAGAAGTTTCTAAGAATTATGTACGAAGGGGAAATCTTAAAACACGTCCTCTTTTTTTTTTAATTTTATTTTTGAACAGAAAACTTCAAATCAACAGTCCAACAAATTGCAGCTGTTGGAATTGCTGAGCCAATTTACAATCAAATTGAATTTTTTTCATTAA
Organism: Tetrax tetrax; assembly: GCA_009806455.1. Classification (NCBI taxonomy): domain Eukaryota; kingdom Metazoa; phylum Chordata; class Aves; order Otidiformes; family Otididae; genus Tetrax; species Tetrax tetrax. The sequence continues at coordinate 43,023 of WHYT01012341.1, forward strand.
GAAAAAACCCTTTGAATTTGGAAGGAAGCACTCTGCTCCCTACCAGCCCACTCATACTTTTCCATACCGTCACACACACCCACAATCCCAGCTATCATGTTCTTTGGGAGCATAACCAGTGTTAGCACAGACATTTTTAAGAATACATCTCCATTCTTAATTATCTCAGAACATCAGATCTTCCCCATTTTTGTCTTCCCATTTCAATCAACTTTACAAGTCTAATTTGTCACTGTGCCTGATTTGGGTACCTTGGAAGAAACTCTTCCATCTATTCCCTTTTACATGCTTTGCTGCTATTAGCTGCTGTTTTATTTTCATAAAACATCCCTCTTCCTCCAGAGCACTACAGACTACTTTGAGTCTTACATTAAAAGAGATGCAGAATATTAAATAGATAAACATGGATGCTGCATCAGAACAGATCCTTTGACAATGTGACTGGCGTCCACCATTAGGGATGTTCCATATAAAGCTGCCCATGCCAAAAAAAAGCCATGAGAAGACAGACAGCCTCTTAACATAAGGCTGTTGAAGAATTTTCTCCACGTGTCCATGAGCATCAGCCTCCTGCAGGAGAAATGCCCATTCCCTTCTTCAAAATGCAGATTTTTCCTAACAAAACTTTTTTTTTTAATCTTTATGAGATAGCAGTGCTCCCTACGTGACAGCCAGAGGCAACGACATCCACAAACTCAGAAAAGAGTCATAATAAATACTGTTTTAAGGTCAGATTTGTTGAGGGGAACGGTCCAACAGAGGATCATGGACAGTTTGCTGTCTCTTGCCTCTATTACCCTGTTTCACTTCAGCCATGCTTCTGGATTAAACAACCCTGATCTCACGGATAACAGCGCCCGGGCAAGGAAACGCCAGACCAGCTCCCACTCATGCCCTTCTCCAGATCGTTGCGATTCCTGCTCTGTCCCTGCACGGCAGCGTGTATGGAAATAGAACATCGCACCAGATGAAGGTCACACCCGAGCTACTCAAAGAGGGTGAAAAATGTCCTTTGCTCGTCAAAGGCTCATTTGAATTTTTAATGGCTTTGCTCCAGCTAAGTTCACACCCCCTCTGTGGTTAGTTGAGAGATCGCATCTCAGCGGTATGAACGCTTGCAGAAAACCCGCATCGAGAGTTGCCCACGGACGAGCAGAGGAAACCCAGCTGTTACCTTCACACACACACACACACACACACAGACTCCCCTGCTATTTGCACAACAGTTGTGTTGCTGGCGCAACAGGCGGGTAACGCAATCGATACCAGGGGGTTTATTTGACCAACTACAGCTAAACAACGGAAATCATTTGCAGTCAAGCCCTTCTGTTGTTCATTTAAAGGAACCGCTGGAGCATTTGAGATAACAAATGCATTTGGGAAAATGATGCTGCTCCCACTCATGGATATTCCATGAGCAGAAGAAGAGAATCCATTTGACAAATAAATTATTTGTTATGAAGCTTTTGCTCAGTTCTAGTCAGCACATAGAAAAGAAAATAACACAGAAGGTATAATGTTAAATAAGCCTATGATCACAGTTTTAATTTTTTTAGACCACTTAATGCATTAATAATCTCACTGAGTTTCTAAGGATTACTGTGAGAAAGCTACTTCGGATTTTATCCATGGGTTTTCTAGGGTCAGAAGAACTGTATCTCCATCCATCACCCAATCTCTTGGAAGATGCAGCCATAGGGCTGCAGGATGCAGAGCTCCACTCAGTCCCTCTTATATTTAGCCAAACGATTTACTTTAGGTGAAAATAAGACTTCCAGAAAAGCACTGCTCTTGATTTGAAGCCACACAGTGCCAGGGAATCCACCGCTTCCTTGAGGAAATACCACTGCAGTCAGCAGGGGCAGCCAGAGCTTGGGAAGGTGTGGGGAGGCTGAGATCCTTGGGAGGGGACACTCATGGGAAGGAGATAGAGAGGAAAAATGGAGCTCCCAGGTAAATCTAAAAGCCTAGAAAAGGCCTCTGAAGGACTCTAAGGACCGAAAACGACAACGGGACTGGACGGGAAGCTGGCAAAAGGGACAAAGATGGTACAGATGGCATCCCAGCAAACTGCCAGCCCCGATAGGATTTAATGAAGCTGAGTACTTAGGAGCAAGAACAAAAAAAAAAAAAAAAAAAAAAAAAAAAAAAAAAAAAAAAAAAAAAAAACCCAACCAAACAAAAAAAAAAACAACAATAAAGAGAACTGTGAAGTGTGAAGTACCAATAAGGTTAGCAACCTGCAGGAGATGATACACCAGCAAAGGACATACAGGTGTCTGCCCAGCCCCAGCTCCCAACCCCAAACCTGAGGCACTAAGCAGAGGAAGGAGGGAGAGGGGGCTGCGGAGGGGTTGCACGACCTAGCTACACGCCCAGCTCCATTTTTCCAAATAATTTCCAGGATTGTTGACTTGGTGACAAGGCTCAAAGAATAAATAAGTTAAATGCAGTAACTAAATCAAAAAGTTATTGTCGGTGGTTGGACTTATCAGAGGCATCATTGCAGAACTGTTCCGGTCTCAGAGTCGTACAAAAAAGGGACAAGTCAAAAGTGAGCTGGGAGTGCTTCTGCAGAGCATGGACCAGAGGAGAAGGTTTGAGTTATTGGAAATGGGGAAACAGCAGAAGAGAAATAAAGGTGCGACACATTCACCTAGAGCTAACTACTGTCCTCTGTCTGCAGTGAAAACTGTGTTAACAGAAAAATAAACCACTCAGGAATTAAAAAAAAATAATGACAACTGAATAAAAAAAGGATTTAGAAAATATTTTTTCGAATTAAATCTGTGGAATGAGGCCCAGATTCTGTCCACGCATAGGCACAGGCTAAATATTAAGTATATGAATAATTATTTCAGAGTGGCCACCACTGCTCATGCCAAGCCTCTGTCCAGATGCAAGTTAATACAGAAATTGCTCCCTCAGCTCATACCGAAACCACAAAGTGAGCAACAAAAGCTAGGGCTGCTTCACTGACAGAGAAGCAGCAGCACTGCAAGCCGCTGTGTCGAGCCAAACTGAGCCTTGCCAGTCCGGCTGACTGTGAAGTGAGGATGCGGCTGCACGCACCAGAGCTGACTGGTTGGGACGGGGAGCTGCCAGGTTTCAGTGCTGAAAACCTGGCTGAAAAAAAAAAGAAAATCTGTGCTGAAGCCTGGCAGCCCCTCTTTTCCCACAGGGCTCCCTCCATTCACACCTTGGGCAGATGCTGCAGCCTCACATCCAGGGGCACAGGCTGAAAAGTGGCAAAAATGGTGATGGGAGTCCAAAAAAAAACCAACACTGGCACACCGGCAAAAGGAGTTTTTCTCTTGGATGTGGATTCCAAGGTTCTTAAGCCCAGCATCACCCTGCAAAACAATTTTGGTGCAGTGCCCCAGTGATCGCTGCTGGGTATAGATTATTCAACATTTAAATTGGTTATCCGCATGGGGGTGGGTGGACTAGAGGACCTTTAAAAGTTCCTTCCAATCCAAACCGTTCTGTGATTCTATAATATTTATCTTCTCTTAAATGAGAACGTGGTTAAGCCATCGAGCCCAGAGGTGTATTTGCTCAGGTGAGCAGTGGCTTGGCAGAGCCCCAGGGAACGCAGAGAGATGCTGGTTCTCCCCCAGCCGTCTGACCGTGGCTGGTGGGGATGTGCCCCTGTGCTGTGATCCCTCACTACTGCCTCTCGGGTTTTAGCCCATTTTTTAAAAAGTTCTTAGTAAGACTCTTGCAGAAGAAGTGAGCAAGTTTGCTTCTAGGGTAGTTTTTGTGGTGCAATCAAGGGCAACTCCTCTGCCGATCTCCATGGCTCAGGGCTGAGCCGTGCGAAGTCAGGGATGTGCCCACAAGAGGTTTCGGAACAGCGTTTTGCACAAAGGTGAAAAACGTCTCGTAAATCTGAATTGAGGTAACAATGCCATGAGGCCCGTGAGGGGAGTCATGTGTCAGGTCATCACATGTCAGCAGCACCAGACATTCCTCCACCGCCTGGTACCAAGGGAGAACGGGCATCTCACCTTCCCCATGCGCTTTTGTGCACAGAACCATAACCCTGTACATTGCAGGAGGAAAAGAAGAGGGGAAAAAAATTGTGAGTAAATGCATCAGTAGCAGACCAACGACGATGCGTTTCATCGATGGTCTGTCTGAGCTTCAGGCTCTGCCGTTCTCTACCGCTGACCCTGGGTTTCCCCTGCAGCTCCTCCAGCCGCACAGAGGCAGGGGTAGGATGGGGCCAGGGCCCAAAGCACGTCGAGGGAAGGGGAGGAAACTGCAGAGAAACCCGAGAGGGCAGGTCGAGGAAACACAGAGTTTCTGTACCTGCCTACAGCTCCTGCACAAGCCTTTTTTTTTTTTTTCCTTTTTTTTGCCATCAGGTAAATAGTGGTAAATAGAGCCCTGGAGGATTTTAAGGAGCTGTTATCGTTTTCTTCTCCACAGCGAAGAGAGTGGGAAAAAAAAGAAAGGAATAAAAAAAAAAAAAACAGAAAAGCCCCGGTCGGTGGTAGGGCCGGGCGATGGGCCGCGCCCGTCGCCGCAGCTCCACCCCTGCCCAAGGTTCGCGGGGCGCGGGAACCTGGCGGGAGGATCCCCGCCTTCCGCAGGGATGCAGCGGGTGCGGGGTGGGCACCCGCCGCTGCCAGCTTTCAGGCTGCCGGTCGCTCGGTCGGTGACGAACCGGTGGCCGCCGGGGCGAGGGCAGCTCCTCTTCCCGCCGCCGCTGCTTCCCTGCGGGGTTAAAAGGATCCCGCATCGAGCCTGGAGCCGCTCCTGCGCGTTTTCAGCCACCACGGCTGAACTCGAGCTTGGCTCCGTCTCCGCCCTGAGAGCCAACACCTTTCGTGTCACCAGGCGTGACAGCGAGCTGCCATTTTGCGGCCCTGGCTCCTGGCGAGGATGTTTTCTGCGGGAGGGGAGCGGTGCGGCGACGGGGCCGTGTGTAACCAGAAAGGAAGATAAACAGGGGAAGGGGACACGACCATAAAACCTCAACCCCCACTGGAAGCAGGGGCCCCCGGGGCCGCCGGAGCGCGGGACGTGGTGGGGGTGGGCTTGTGCGGGAGCCGTCGGAGGCAGCCGTCGGGCGGCCCTGCCCAGCTGCGCGGAGAAGCCGCGGGCCTGGCACCGCGCTCCGCTGCCAAACGGAGCGGGCGGCGACCCCGCCCCGGCGGAGGGGACACGGCCAGGGGCGGGCCGGGAGAGGTGGGGGGATTCGTGGAGCCGTGCGGTGGGAAGCGGCCCATTCGCAGAGCGGGCAGAGTAGCCCGGGTGGTCGGAGCCGTTACCGGTCCGCCCGGCCGGAGCGCAGCCGGGCGCGGGTGGGCGCGGAGGGCGGCGGAGGCCGCTTCCCCGGGGCGAAACCCACGGCGGTGGCGCCGATTGCGCGGAGCAGGAGCGGATACTGTTACGGCAGCGGGCGCCGAGGGTGTAAATCTGGGCTGGCTGGAGCGAAAAGAGGCGAATATTTCCGTCCCTGCCCTCCTGCCTCTCGCAGCACCGGCTGTCAGTCCCCGGGCTCGTTATCCGCGCAAGGCATCGTTTTGTTTGGCTGAGCTCAGCAAGGTTTTCTTCTCCGAGCAGAACTATAATTGCTATAATTCCACTGTATCATTTGGATCATTGCAGTATTGTTGTTTTCTCTCTCTCGTTCTCTCCCCCTAACACTGCAATAACGCGCTCCAGTGTTAAATTAGCAGGTTGCAGGGGGAAGGGGGGAAAAAAAAAAAAAGAAGAAAAGAAAAGAAAAGGAAAAAAAAAGGAGAAGTAGAAACCATAAATGAATGAAAGTTTGTTTAAAAAAAAAAATAAAGCAACAAAACAACCTGGCAGAGGCGAGCTCGCAGCGCAAAGCATCCCCGCCTGCGAGCGGGATCGCCGCCCGCAGCCCGGCCCGGCCGCTCTCCCCCGGGTGGGGGGCAGCGGGGTCAGCGGGGCCCCTCAGGCCAGGCCGGGCACGGCGGGGCCGGGAGGGAGCGAAAGCAGGACGCGGAAGGCCAAAAGGCCGCGGCCGCTCTCCCTGCGCTCTGTGCATCTCCGACAGCCCCCGGCGCCCGCCCGCCGCGCCTCCGGCTCGCACCCCCGTGCGGGGCTCGGAGCCCCGAGGGTCCCCCGGCCCCTCCGCCTGCTGCTCGGGCTCCCCCCACGCCGGGCGGAGGCTCAGCCGCCCTGCCTGGCTACGCTCCCCTCGGCGGGGCCGGGGCCGAGCCCGAGGGAGGGCAGGTGCGGGGCGCCCCCCGCTTGTCCCCGCGCCGCCTCTCCCGGACAAATCCCGGCGGGGAAGGAGGGAGGCGGCGGCTTCTCTGCGCTCCGAGCTTCCCCGAGGAGGCCTGGTGGCCTTCTTCCTCGTGTTGGGTTTTGTTGGTTTTTTTTTGTTGTTGTTGGTGGTGGTGGTTTGGGCTGTGGGGTGGGGTGTTTTTTTTCTGTTTCTTTGCTTTTTTTTTTT
>WHYT01012342.1:0-21626 GCA_009806455.1 Tetrax tetrax
GCTCGCCCTTAAGGTGGCTCCGCCGCGCCGCCGGGCCCCGCCCGCCCCGCGCCTCGGCTCGCCGGGGCTCGGTCCGGCTCGGCTCGGCTCGGCTCGCTCGGCTCGGCTCGGTCCGGCGCGGCTCGGCTCCGCTCCGCTCCTCTCGGCCTGGCTGCGCTGTGCCTGGCCTGGCTCAGCTTGACCCGGCCCGGCTCCGCTCGGCCCGCGCGGGCTGGTCCCCGTCACCGGCTGCTCCCGCGGAGCGCGGGTCGCCGTGGAGTGCCGGGGTCCCGGCGCGGGCGGGGCGGGGGGCACCGGGGTGGAACCGACGGGCCGCACCGGGGCCCCACGCCGCCCGCCGGGCACAGCCGGCTCCGCACACCCAGGCACCCCGTGGTGCCCGTGCGGACGGAACCCGCCCGGCGGCCGCGGGCCGGGAGAAGGAGCGCCCGGGCGGCCCCAAGCCGGTCCCCGAGCGCCGCGCCCCGTCGGAGCCGCCCGGCGGGCAGCGCCCCACTCGCGTTCCAGCGGGAGCCCGGCCTGCCCGCGGGAAAAAGCGTCCGTCGGGCCGGGGGGTGGGAGCAGCCGGCGGGGCACCGCGCTGCAGGTGTCGATAGTGTGAAAAAATAAAAATGAAAATTACTCCCACCAAAAAAATGAGATCTATAAATAAGCGGCCGAGAAGTATTTGTATATGGCAGGAGAGTTTTAAAGGGATTTTTTTTTCTGCGGGATCAGGATGCCGCGCTGTGATTAAATATTGATTTTGTGTAATTAGTTTTCATGTGAACTATCCTCCTTGCTGATGGCTGGGAGATTTCAGAACGGGAGAAGAAATGGAATTGGACGTGGAAATTATTACTTAGCAAAGCGCCGGGGGGGCGCGGGCCGGGCCGCGGGGCTGACGGCAGGGCGGGAAGCCGGCGCAGCCCGACAGCCGCACAAAGGGACGGCGGGACAGCCGGCGGAACGGCGGCCCCTGCGCCCCGGCCCCGCACAGCGCCAGCGGCCCGGACCCGCCCGCCCGCGCCGCGGCCCCGCTCCCCGCCGAGGCTGCGGGGCAGGGACGGCCCCGGGCCCGCGCCGCCGCCGCGCTCCCTCTGCGCCTGCGTGCGCGCCGTCGGAGCCGGCTCTTCCGAACGGGCACAGCGCCCCCTGGCGCCCGGCTCGGCTCGGCCCGGCCCGGCCCGGCTTGGCCTGGCTTGGTTTGACCCGGCTTGGCTTGGCCCAGCTTGACTTGGGCCAGACTGGCTCAGCTCGGCCTAGCCTGGCCCAGCCCAGCCCGGCTCAGCTTGGCCTGGCCCGGCCCAGCCTGGGTTGGCCTGGTCTGGACTGGCTCGGTCCGGTCCGGTCCGGCCCGGCTCCGCGGCTGCCCACCGCCCCAGCCCCCTCGCCGCCCGACTCACCCTGCTCCGGGCCGGCGCTGGGGCAGCCGGGTCAGCCCCGCCGCGCCCCCCGCCCCCGAGCTGGGCCTCGGGCCCGCCCCCGCGGGGCCCCTCCCGCTCGCTGCGCGGCCCCGGGCTGCGGGGGGGTGCCCTGCTCGCCCCCGTGCACCGACGGCCCGCGCCCTGGGTCTGCGCTGACACCGGCTGCGGCCCTGGACGGCCCTCGATCGTCGTGTAAGCCGGCGTTCGCTCACGAGCCAGCGCTGTTCTGGCCGAAATAGCATCCCTTTTAAAACTGGATTATTACAAAGAAAAATTTAAAAACTGGATTAATTGTAAGAGTGCCAATCAAAACAGTAGGTGCAACAGAACAAGTAAGAGCTTTGTAAACCAAAACAGTATCGGCATTTTAGTGCCAGTCCTTCCAGCACAGAGTCACGCGGTAGGGCTGCGGCTCTTCGGCTGGTGAGGCTGCAGCGCGGGCGAGGACCGTGATCGGCCTCGCCGGGACGGGTGGGCCAGGGAAGCACCCGTCCCGGAGAAGTAACACGAGCGTTAATCCTCCGCTCTCCTCCTCTCTGGTCAGTGCCCATCAGCAGCCGCCGCGGGTGTCCCTGGTGCCTAAATGTTTCGACAGTAAAAACAGTGACTTGTCCCACGCTGGCTGCCGCGCTCCGCGGGCTCGTGGTGCGGGCACTCCGTCGGAAGGCGGCTCGGCCCTGGTTTCTGCCTTGGAGCCTGGTCTGGGCTAAGCGTGCCCTGGGGCTGCCAGCCTGCCTGCGCCTCGCGGCGGGTGCGGGGCTGGGGAGGGTGCCCCCGTGCTGAGGCCGGCACAGTCGGGAGCACTGGCCGCAAAGGGTCCCGGTCGCCCAGCCAAGTGGAAGGAAGCCTCTCTCAAATGGTACCGAGTAGTGAAAAGTATATTTTACAAAACATATTTTTACTTTCAGTCTTTGGGTTTTGGTCATCTTGGGGGAAGCAGGGAAAGGCATTATTTAAATAGTTGTAGCTGCAGGGGATTATTTTCTAAATTAACAATAGTAATTGCTCCTGCCAAATCCAAAGTTGAGGGGATTCATTTATTTCGACTCTCAAGACAATAGCACAATTTGGGGTTTCATATTGCAAGCTCTGAAAACCAAATGGTGGGGTTGATGTTTAAAAAAAAAATAATTCAAACAACATCAATTCATCAGACTTGAATTCGGCTCTTTCCACTGTGCCAGTTTAACTTGCACTGAGAAAAGTTGCCGCTCAGCAAAAAAAAAATTCCTTTTTAACAAAATGAATGCATCATACATAAAACATCACGAACCATACAATTAGTAAGCAAATGTAAGAGTTCAGCTCAGTTCATAATTATTCAGCAAACCTATTCAGAATGATTTTTTTTCTCCCTGCAGCAATCAACTGTGTGGGCTCATTACCACTGAGAATCTAACGAAGAAACCACCACATAAACTGTACAAAACAAGCCCATATGCTGGAAAAACTTTAGCCCAGCTAGCCATCAGCCAGGAGCCTCTTAAACCCTTCCGTCCAGCAAAACCACATCTTACTGTTCTGCGGTGTTTGTACCCCAGCTCTACAAAGACGCCATTTCATTAACGTCTCAGGGTCCAGGTATATAAATTTTAGCTGCTCAATAACCTCTGCAGTGCTGGGTGGTGCAGCCGTCTGGAACATGCAGAAACGCACCGGGTGCCGCTGCGCGTCACGTACCAGCCAAAGCCACGAGTCCTGTCTGCAGAGCGCGGGCTCCCAGCAGTTACGTCGCAAGAAAGCAGATAGGTTTTTCTTGGCAGTGAGCTCTGCTCCTAGCAGGGATATTTAGTGAAAGGAATTTGAATATTGTGAAGGACAGGTCTCTAAGTCTGGTGGCTGCCACTATGGGGAAGGTTTTCAGTATTTCTCCCTGGAAGTCAGGGAAACTACTGCATTTCCTCCCCTCAAAATTACAGCGAACACGGCGACTGGACCAACTCTGAGAGCAATGATGTAAAATCATGAGATGAGCTCGGCAGCGCAGCGCCTGCGGAGCAAGCTCACGAGGGGAGGTGCTCCTCCAGAGATGTTTTATTTGTGTGCGCCTCCTTCGGTTCCCGAGAACGGTGTGGGTATGGAAGTGCTCTTTTCCGGCAGGGGCGCGGATCCCTGGGCCCCCCGTGGCACGGGCTGTGCCCACAGCGGCCGAGCAGAGGCGTCACGCGGGGGTCCAGCCGGCTGCCGGGGGTCGCTCTGGGGACGATCGCACCGCTGGCCTCTTGAGCTGGGCGGCACTGGGCATCGCGCTGAAAGGCAGTGTGTAAACGTGGCCGGGATCCGACCGCCTCCGTCGCTCCTTGTCCCTCCCTACTTGAATGTCTGGAGGTGACTATTTTGTAATTGAGATTAAGGACAATCTCATCTGTAAAACCTGATTTGCATTCTGTTTCTGAAAAGTTTGCCTTAGCCATGTAAATATTTCATGCTTAGTTTTGCCAACAAGGTTGTTTTCTGGAAAGTCTGAAGCAAATTCCTTCAGACACTTGACTGCCTCCCATTTTAAAAAGATGCATAGCTGAATAAGAAGAGTGAGGGGACTAAAACCGTTCCTGTCGTTTCCAGCAGAGATCAGCCGCAGTTTCAGAACTCAGCCCTTCACAGGGATTTTCCTGTTTGTTTCTTCTGCAAGGCTGGTTGGTTGGCTTAGCGTCTTTGCATCTCTGCAACCTTAAGCTGTATATTGGTCCCGTTGGGTTTTTCAGACACCTCAGTGTGGATCGTGATATTTTCACAATATTGGGAGGTTTTTCCATGGCTGCAAAGAGCAGTTTTGCATCAATTAACTCTGTATTGGGTCCCATTTGTGTCAGCTGGGTGAAAATCTTTAGGGCTTACGGGACACTGAGGTGTACATGTTGAACACATTTAAATTTTTCTAGTTCAGATCACTAAAAAACAGGATAGTGCTAAAATAATACCACATTGAGATTGTACAGTTAGTCTTGAAAAAACCACGAGGAAATGCTGAAGCAAATGTTCCCATCTCTGATAATTGTACTACAGTACACCTCCTGGGCTTTTCTTCTTCCCTTCAAATTCCCATCTAAAACACACATTGTAGGGTTACACATTTGATTGCAGGGGGGGGAGAAAAAAAGAAATTAGATCATATGTGCAGCACAAAAGAATTAGTTTGGCTGCAGGAACTGTAAAAGTTTTATATTTCCTAAAATAACTCAGTGAAACACAAATAAAAAATAGTACCTCTCTATACGGATAATCAGTGCGTAACTCTCCTCGGTATTTTGTGACGGAGCTTGTACGATTGACTTTGTTCTGTTGTTTTCTTAAACTTGAACCAGGTGGGAATTTATGTAAGCTTGGGGGAGCAGGAACGATCTTGGAGCATCTGGAAAGTCTATCTCACTGTGGGTGATGCCAGCTAAACCACTGAAGTTAATCCATTTTTAATCATCTTACAAATTGGACTGTTGTGAAAGGAGAGAACCAGAGGCTATTTTGTAAAGTCCTGAGGAGTTAATTTTCCCTAAGCGTTAGCTTCACGAGAGTGCTCACCTTAGCGCTTCCTTTTCACACCCTGAAGTCCTGCGACATTTCACACGCTGCGTTTGCAAGTCCTTCCCCTCTGTCACTTGCAAGACAGCATCTTTCTGCGCAGGCTGCGCTGGGGGAGCAGTGGGAGCTGCTGCATGTGGGTTTAGCTGTCTCCGTTTCGCAGGAACTCACCCAGCACGGACCAGAGTGGCCTCTCCTGGAGAACCTCCCATGGGCCGCACGTCTGAGCATCCCCCCCTTTTCACTCCCGCCCTATGCCTGCTGAACGCTGCCAGTGCGTTCCCATCGCCAGCCCTCGGGGTCTTTGGTAAGGCTCTTGGTCCTGGTGCCTCCCAGTCTCCACTGAAGAGCAGGCTGCACGTCCTGCGGGCAAGAGGAATGCTTGGGAACGTGGTGCCCAGAACTCAGAGCCACTAAGCAAATAAAGATAATCCTGTGTTTATTATTTACCATGTTACTTCACAAGATTTTACAGAAGGACTCGTGTTTCTGAGCCCTTGGCTCATAGACCTGATTTGTCCAGTTTAAATCAAAAGCGCCTCTGCCCGTGTGAGCGCGTGAAGAGCCGTCGCAAAGGCAGCGAGCGCGTGTTTCGGCAGCAGGGCCCGGTGGCCGCGCCAGCCCGCAGCAGCCACCCCGGCGGGGCGGGCAGGGCTGGGCGTCGCGCAGAGCAGAGGGGATGCTGCGCTGCGGGACGTGCCCCACAGCCCCCGGCCAGGGATCCCAGCCCCGCCCGGGCCCTCGCACGGGGCTGGATTTCATCCACGCCACCTAAGGCTCTCTCTGCTTTTTCTGCAGGAGCTACTCGGGCGCAGTGACCATTGGCACGCGCAGCTCTGGCTGCCCCTGCCAGCAGCAAGCCCCTGGCTCCCCGCCACCAGCACAAAGGGTTAACGATCTCCTGCCATCCATAACCATCGCTTCTCCGGGATCACATGGCCCCTCAGCATCTCCGTACAAAAGGCCTGATTTAATCCCGGCTGCAGACGACGCACATTGTACTCACAGACTTCTAGCGATGTCAGGCTATCGAGTTTCCAACTAATATCCAAGGCGCAGCCCAAGCATAGAGCAGGAACAAAGGCCTCTTTGTTACTGAAAAAAAAAACCCCTGAAGATATTAGCAGTGCAGTAGAGTTCAAACTGCTAAATGATTCAAATATGATTTCATTAATACATTGGAAATGAGGTCTCCCAAGCCACAACACTTTTTAGACCATCATTTACAAAAAGCCTGCCTCTTGGTTTACTTCTTTATGAAGTAGTTGCTTTCAGGTTTTAATTATTGCCATTTTGCTCCCAGGCTTTCTCAGGGACTTTGCTGGTTGGCGCAGCTCGGTTCTTTTCACGGTGCGGTTTAGCTGGTGGCTGCCGCGTCGCTCAGAAGCCCTTACGGTACCCGACCCTTGGTTTACCTTCGGCTGCGTTCTGTGGCCCTAAGAAACAAGGGAGACGGAGCGCGCTGCAGGAGCACGGGCACTAGGAACTGCTCCAGAGGGTGCTAAAACCAAGCTTTTAAAATTAGGAAATCTGTTAAATTAGCGTATGACGATTTTAACTGGGGTTGGAGCAGCACTGCGAAGTTCAAATTCACCAAATATCTTTAATTTCTTGTCCACATCCATGATATGCAATGCTAAAAAGGAAGTCACATAATTCAAGAGAGAAAAATTGAAGAAAGAAACAAGGTAGATGGGTTTCTAGAAAGAACCATGCCTCCAACCTGAGGAAATAAAGTTTTATAATTAAATGTGAGTTTTCTGTGCTTATAGCAATGAGAAACACACAGCTGCTCTGCAGCACCGGCGGCAGAGATCTGACCTGGAGGGTAACGCTAGCACATCGAGGCCTGTGCGGGTGCCTGCCGAGATTCGCCTTGGAGAAATACAGGAAAAGATCAGCAATGCAGGGTAAGAACACGAACAAGTATCAAAACAAGTAGAAGAACAAGTACTAGAAAATAAGGCACAGGGCAACAGCAGAACTGCTTCCAGATCCTGTCAGCAGAGCGCATTGCAAAGCAGAACGCGCGATACGTACCCGAACGCAGCAGATCGCTCTTCTCTCTGTTGCCTGTACGTTAAAATAGCCGCTTCAGGTGCTCGCTGTGCGGAAGGGGCAGAATCACCAGAGCCATAACCCACTGTCCAGGCGGCGGCAGCGATACAGGATCCTGCACGTACTTGAACTGTCAGAATTTCATCCCAGTCAAATTCAGGATTGAACTTGTCCCCACGTAGGCAACGCCTCAGGTGGGGGTCATTGGAAACGTGCCTCCAAAAGCTGCGTTTGACACAGTGTCCTTTTAAATTACTGCCAACGCCAGAACTTTGTTCTTGGGATGGTTTGCACAGAGATTTCTGCCCACAGCAGGTACCAAAAGCAGGGGAGGCTATCGCGGGTAACAGTGGATAAAATATCCCCTTGGCTCAACGCCCCGCTGACAGGCACGGCACTCATCGTCCTCTGGGTGATCTCAGTTTCCCGCTCTCCTTGGAGCTCAGAGACACCCTCTTCTCCTCAGTAAAGGGACGCTTTCCTTACCTTGGCAAGTTCCACCGGATCGACAGGTTCTCCTTCCCCCTGACGTGAATCCGTAAGGAAGTGGTGCGCCGTGGCAGACATCCCGGTTCCTGTTGGAAGCCGTAAGGACAGAGCCCGGCTCTTCCTCGCGGTGCCCGTGGGCACAGGCTGCAGCACGGGCGATCGCGGCGGGCACAGGGGCAGAGTCCTGGCCAGGAAGGCTGCCGGCCACGGACTCTCCCCGAGCAGAGCCAAGCCCAGGACGCCGTGGCCGGCGCAGGAAGCCTGTAAAAAGGAATAGGATGGCTCGAACTTCTGCAAGGCATCATCGTCTGCTAAAGCTAATGTTAACTTTGGGAGACACCATTATCTACAAATTAATGGGAAGTGAAAAGAAATGTCTGCTTCAGCTAATTGCCCAACACAAATGCTGCATAACAGCAAAAGGCACTGTAGATAAGGCTGGATCTGAGTTTGAAGACTACGTTACAAAAACTCAGATACTTTTCCCCATCTAGCAGCAACTGCAGAATCACAGCCCGTATTTCATTGCGTCAGCCTCCGCTGTTTGGAAATGCTGGAGTCTGTCCCCATGAGATATTTGTTCCTAAAACCTACATCTGAAAGGATTTTAACATGTTTTATAGCACCGAGAAATTTCTTACGTGCAGTGAACTACTATTTCCTGGTTACAAATGAAATGCTTTTGAGATAAGACGACACTAATTGACTGAATACTATTTCTATTTCTTTCTATTGTGCTAAAAGTTTATGATGCAGCCTCAAAATTAGAACAGCCTGACTTCTGCGTGCTCTGACTTCTGAGAGAAACACACACAGAGAGGGAAGGCTACAGCAGAAACGAATGACAGATGCTGTGCTCATAAACGTAACTTGGCTAAAAACACACGAAGGCAAGGCAGGAAGATGGTGAGTAACACCACTGAGTTATATATTTTACCTTTTATACACCTTATTTTCATAATTCTGGATCAGCAAATACATTTCACATGATTTTACCAGTTTGCTCTAGAAAAAAAAAAAAAAAAGGCAAGTTTACTCTTTCAGAGAAGAATGTTAATGCCCATGGCCATTCACAAGAAATAGATCAAAGTTTATTTGTATGGAATAAACAGATCCTGAGACACTCAAAAGTACTGTCATATATGGCTGGTTTATTAGGAAACTGTCTAATGTTTACCTTGAAATCTCACTTCTTTCAGTTGCTGGAAACTCCTGAAATACATCCTGGTCACTCCCGCCTCAGATGGAGCCACAGAAGGAATTTTTTTTTTTTTTTACATAAACAGAATAACATAAATTGCAAAAAAAAGATTGTAAATATTGATTCTACTACCACCAGCTTCAAATTAAAGACAATTTACTGGTATAAAGTTTCAGGAAACAAGTTTTTCAAACGGAAGGATGCAATGCAGGGTTGCAATGAGTATGTGCTGCAGAAGCTGCGGGGGGCGACCCGCTGTACCCGCCATGCTGCGGCTGGGACCTGGCTGGTCTCTCCCTCCTCAGGTACCTTTCTATTAATTTCCAAACTCAAGTAATTGTCAAACATTCCACTCTCATTAATGCTGGCTACAGAGCTTTTTCGGGGAAGCTGGCAAATTATCAGGCATGTGAGGAAAAGGTTTTGCTGATGGGTTGATGGTGACCAGAGACCGTGTTCCAATTTTCTTCTGACCCCCCTTGACAGCAGGGGCTGGGGAGAGGAGGGGGATACCTGCTGCAGGACCTGTGGGACCAAGATTGAAGTTTAAATTGTGTGTATGAGTGGTATAAAATAAAAAAAAATCTGTTCCTTTCAACATGGTGTTCTACTAAAGCTTGATTTAGCGTGTGTCGACTGTGATAGCATTTCTCATTGCAGAGATTCTGACGGAGGCAGGAAATGTACCAAGAACAAATCACCCCCTCACCACGGGCACCTGAGGTGTTTCTGCTTCACCGCACCGAGTTTTACCAGAGAGCAAAGGGATGGGCGAGCTGGCGTGGCCCTGCAGCTGCGGCGCCGTTGGCGGTGCGGTTACAAAAGCAAGAAGCGAGTGGACCTCGGCCGCCTCCTGCTCCGCGAGGCAGACGGAAAGGGGAGGCGGCATCTGCAAAACAGCGAACACGGTGGAACTTTTTTAAAAGGAAGTACCTCTCAAAATCCCCCAAACTCAGTTAATCCGGTCCATTACCTTGTAGCCTTTTCCTGAAGGAGCTTTGCCCTCACAGGCCCAGAAGCAGCAACAGCGACCAGCGGCGAAGGACAATCGGGCCCAGAATGCGACGCGCCACTCCCAAACGCCGCGCCTGAGCCTCGCACACAGGCAGGCGGTGGCTGCGGCAGAACCGCGCCGCGTGCCCCGGGCAGCCCCCGCCCCAGCCCCCGCCCCAGCCGGGAAGGAGGCACCCGCAGTTCTCCAGCTCCCAGCGCAGCCTCCGCTCGGCACAGGGAGCACCTCACCGTGCCCGCTTCGGGAGCTCTGCACGCCGAATCCCTCCGTGTTGCGGCCAAAGGCAGTAATAGTCACACACCACAGACGTGATGGGCAAGAGCAAATAAAAGCCGTTAGGACCTGTCCACCAACAAACAACGGCACAAAACGCAGTTTCCATGTCGCCAGGCTTTTCCACGGATCACCCGGTGCAAACCCTCCCACGCCTCTGCAGAGGTGAGCTCCAGGCACACGCAGAGGGGCCGCTCACCAGCATAACCAGCATTTGATTTTTAACATTCAATCACTTCCACCAAGCAAGTATGATTTAGCGATACACAGGAACGTCAACTGCTCTAACTGCCAGTCAGCCACTGTCGTCCCGGGTGCTTACTGGGTACCGGTAAGCTGGGTTAGATTTAGCCCTTTTAGTTTGTTTCCATTTTTTCCTTGCAGCCACCATTAACACATAGTTAAGTGACAGCTTTAAAAGCATTTTTAGTTGCTCAAAGACTCTGTTGCTGGTTCAGGAGACTGAGAAAAGTTCTTCTGCCACAAACAGGTGAGTAGACAAAGAAACAACAGGGCTCCAACACCTGCCCGCAGCTGTCAGGGGTTTTGCTGCATCAAAACGAGAATCCGGGGGTTGCATCCTGCCCCGCAGAGCCTCTGAGCAGCAGACACCGCCTTCGCCGCGGACAAACCGGCCAGTCTGCCCCAACACCTTCACCCCTGGCCGCCTTCAGCCACGGGGCCCTGGGAAGGCGCCAGTCCTGGTGCTGGGCGCGGGGCTCAGCTCATGCCTGGTCCCCAGCAGCACTTTTGGGGTGATGTGGGTCCTAAAAACAGGTGAATAAACTGAGTTTTGGGAAGTTCATAGTAGGTTGTCTTGTCAGAGACATTTTTCAGACCACTCAGAGTGCACTTAAAAAAAACCAACACCAACACATCCAAAATCCCAAAACACAATCCTCAGCAGATTTTTTTTTTTTTTTTCCCCCACTAACATTTCCTGGCCCACACATTAAGGCAAAAGACAGAAAACATTCCTCCTGTTTTTCAATGATTTAAAAAAATCCTCCAGAAAAAAACAAATTCCTCACAAGTTCCTTTCAGACCACACTGATGTGCAGCCAAGTGATGGATTTAAAAGGTTACTGCTGGAATATGGTTCACAGCAGTCTATCGCAGTGAATAAATATCACGTTTACATACCCATTATAACAAAACTATGGTGCACTTCCATTACTTCATGTTGGTTTGCCATCTGGAAGCTAAACAAGCTGTGTAGTAAAAAAAAAAGAATTCAATTTTGCATTTACCAAAAGTTTCAGTTTACAGCAGGCGATCACACAACCGTAGCAGGCAGAAGTCTGCCCGCAGCGAGGCAGAGCCGTGCCCGCGCCGGAGGGCAGCTCACACCGCTGCCCAGCACAGCCGCGCCCAGCAGCCCTTAGAGACCCCGTTCCACACCGCAGCATCCATCTGGACCAGAGCCCAGCCTAAACCGTTTGTGACAACTCTTCCAGCCTGCCCGAAGAGGACGCACGCAGCACGTGCTGCGGATCAGAGGGTGGCCCCGCTCGGTTCGTACCGTGCCAGGCTTTGGATTACAGTTTCAGAAACACCCCACGGAAGTGGCGTTTCCTTGCTCTGAGCCTCTCGCCAAGAGAAAACGCACGTGAACGCCGCTGCCCATCACCTCGTGTCTGCCCAAAGAAACGGGGCCCTGAAGGCAGCGGCCAGAGCCAGCAAGCCCCGAGCAGGCAGGGCCCTTCCAGGCTGGCTGGGGTTTGGCGCCGCCGCCTTACAGCGCCCCATCCTCCGCACGGCAGGGCGACCCCTCCTCACACAGGCAAGGTGCAAGGTGCAGAATTCTCAGCAGCTGTAAGACACGAAGACAGGCACCGACCAACCGGGGAGCCGCTGCAAACCACGAGCATTGAACAGCAGCGTCTGCAAACCGTCCGCCTGGCACAGTCAGGTAGGCAGCTGGAATACACAACAAGCCACCTCCTCCTCCCTGCTCTAGCTAGTGGCAAGGTCCCCGTGGAGAACGTGTTGCTCAGCTGGAAATACTAAAACAAAACAAAACAAAGATCCCAACAGGCCCTTCCCTCCCCCAGTCGCCACCAACACTCAAATGCAGGCTGGGTGCCTGCCTCACAACCACTGGAGCATCCTCCGAAGACTTCCAACCTTCTCGTATGGCTGAATAAAACTAAGGGTCAGCTCACTAGCAAACTGCAAATACTAATACCTGAGACAAGAGACAGAGCTTTTTATGATCAAATTTATTTAATTCAATTTCATTGACTGCTTTACTGTAAGTCACGCCAGAGACTGCCAGAGTAAACTAAACATTTTACATTCACTACAAGATTCTCTCAAAGTTTCACAACTAGCCCAAAACCACGAAAATCGTAGGGCCCCTCTCCCCAGTTTGCGTTATGACTCACGTTAACGACAGCGGGACTGGGACTCCAGCACCGAAGAGCGAACTGAGCCCTCGGGTTCCAGGCGTGCGCAGCACTCGTTCAAAACCACAGGCGTGTTTGTCTGTGTGCGCGTGTCTACGTGTATTTACAAAACCAGCCTCCTGATGGTACAGAGGACAATTAACTGTTCAACAGCTGATTCAGCAAAGAACAAAAAAAAATGTGCGGCACAGAGGGTGGGAGGGTGCAGTTCCACAGGAGAGAGGTACGAGCGCCCACTCCCGCGGCGGCAGCGCCTGCCCCCGCAGCAGACAGGCACGCGTGCCGGCAGGGCAAGTCGGGTGGCAGACCCGGCCCAGCCTGGAAGCTTCGGAAAGTTTTGTCACTGCACGCAATGGAAATCAGCTCGCTCCTTCTGCGAGCAAGGTGGGTCCAACGCGGTCTGAAATGCTTGGATGCGTCTGAGATTATGAAGACAGAAGCTTAAGCAAGGCCTGCCCCACTGCGGCTGCTGGGGATGCTGGGCAGTAGTAGAGCCAGGCATTAATAGAACTTTATCTAACTAGTGTTTTAAAAATAATTTGTTTCTGATCTAGCAAGCATTTTGATAATATATTCTATGATACGCTCTGAATATTTCCTTAAAAAAAGCTGGAGTTTTCCCTGTCTGAGAGCTATCTACAGGAGGTCTTCAGTACACCGCCTTCTCTTTTGTGTGTCTGTTCCTGACAAATACCAGAGAAATACGTCAGATGCTACAATTTAAACTTTCATCATATCTGAAAGTATGCACCTCTTTCAAAGTGTATTTTCAACATGAAAAGAGCTAAAAATCACAATTATATCCCATTGCGTGATGTGTGAGATCGAGACCATTTGCAGTTTCCCAGGTGAAGCTCCGGAAACAGCGGTTTCGTTAACAGAAGTACGAGCTCAGGGAAGGGCTGCCACCCCCCTTCACTTGTGCTGCCGGCCCAGGACACACTTGCAATAGTGTCAGTATCTTTGTCTAAAAAAAGCACCTTCTGGAAAATTTTCAGTTGCAATTATTTTATAAATCACAAGCCATTTTTCCTTAATCTTGCCAATTTTAATGAAGAAAAAACATTAGCAGTTCAATGTACAAAAGTCCAATAAAACATGATTTTTCTTCTTTTAAGTCAGTGAACGGGTAAAGTTTGGGCTAAACTTATTCAACAGTAAAAGTCTTCCAATTTCCACTAACAGAATTTTTTTTTTTCTGATTTAACTGTAGGATAATGACAATCCAGAAATAAATAGCTATAAATACATTCATTGTTCCTATTCCAAAAATAATCACATAGGGAAGACACAAAACTGAAATTACCTTACTGGAATCTGTCTCTTTACAATGAGATATGGGCAAGTTTAGCAGAGTGACTCAAGACAGGAAAAAAACAAGTAGGGAATAAATTGGTCCAGTATTGACATTCATGAAACATACCAGTTAGCATAATTCCGCAGTTAATTCGTCCTTTAAATGACACTACTCAGTTGATTTTTATTTGCTTCGGGTATACATAATGAAAGCAGTTTCTTTGAATCTTTGCTGAGGACAGGCGTAGCACCTGGAGCCACTGTAACAACCCCTCAGTATGCATGTGCGTGTATATAATTATATACAAAGAATCATGCATCCACACACACACTGGTGTATCAACACTGCACGTGACGGCTAAATCCATCATCATTCGTCATTGGCAGCACTTGTTCCTCTGACTTGGCCTCGGTTGCGTAACTGTGGAGAAAGAAAACACGATTCAGCCTTCAGAGTTTCCTCAAACAGGGAGTTTCTAACAGGCACTTCTATTAATCTCCACGGAAAACCGGGCAGGGCAGTCAAACGTCAGCAGGACCGCGCAGACCGCAGCAAAGCAGCGCACGACTTGCTGGGGAATCTTAGTCTGGGGGCTGTCCTCGCGGGGGGACAGCGGCTCCAGGCTCTGGGGAGCCTCACGCTCAGCAGCGGGATTTTAAAACTGCTTTGGCTGGGGATCCCACTGCTGTGTCGAAACAGTCCCAGCGGGAAACCCCAGCAGTAAATGGACATAAATACCAAACACCTGCAACTCTCGGACAACCTGTTCCCACAGGAACACTGTTAACACTATTTAGTATTTATAGAGACCCATGTGGAACTGGATTTCAAGAACTTAACATGCTTTGAAGATGACAGCCCACAGCTTCCCTAAATTACACGGACGGAGCCCACGCATCACTTTGCTACTCAGCGTGCAGCAAAATGGTGCTCACCCACTTTTCTGATCCACGCCCCAAGGGCTGCCTGCAGGCTTCAGCGCCCCGTGCCAGCACAGTGATGGCCACAGGTCACGCACTTTGGGTTTCCGTACCAGGTACGCACAAAGAACCGGGTTACGTGGCCAACGCCGCAGGCGTTCTGCCACCGGACCGAGCACCTGCCCAGCCGATCACGGCGCCCGTCCGTGGAGAAGGTCTTATGCACCAGGACAGCACGGGTCACCTCCAGCTGCTGATCACCGCACGGCTATCAAACAGCAGGGAGGCGAGGCCCAGAAGCGCCATCCGGCTACAGCTCCACTGAGAGGATTTCTGCCAGCAATTCCCATCCATCAGAACATCAGTCACTTTTCTCCTTTCACATCCAGCAGTTGACTTACACAGCTTGATTTGCCTCAGAACCTACAGAGAACTCCTCTAGACGTCAGCAGCCAAAGTGCCTCGAACGGAACCCTTCTTACGCATCTAAACGTAAAATAAAACCGTGAGCTACCACATAAAGAACCTATAGCGCCGTTGGTTAGTAAGAGACGTAACGATCTATGTGACCAGGACTGCTTTTCCCTGGCCAGGACCAGAACCAGCCTCAGCTACAGCTGAGGTTTTTTGGAGACAGGGCATAGAGTTTCTTTTTGCTGGGGAAGCCTGGGAACCATACAGCAGCTGTAAATGACGCTGCTGAGATTTTCAGCAGCCCGTGATGCTTCAGCATGGAGCCACACTGCTCCAAATACCCAGTGTGGCACTTCTGCCCTCAAGGACATGAGGTAGGTCGGTCACCGTGCTTTGGCAGGGTCAGATGCTTTTCTACTGTACACCAATTAGCTGATGTGTATTTAACGAAGCACAGGTGCTCCTCAGCTCCAGATACATAAACCACTAAGTGAAAGAGAGAAAAACAGTGAGAAAAGAAATGTGCTGGGATAGAGAAACTCTGCAGGAACACTGATGAAGATTAGAGTAACAAAAAAGTAACGAAAGCAGAGATCCTGACTATAAAAAAATTGACTTAAGATGAAGAACAGGACCAACAAAAGAACCAAAATGTGCACAAAGTCTGAAGAGAAAGATTAGCTCAAACCAGGAAGAAGAAAGGGTGTTAATGAGAAAGGGAAGAGCGACAGAAAGCAGTGTAAGAAAACGTAATGCTGCCAATATTAGGAGGCTTGTTTTTGCGGTTGTGTTTTTAAGCATCACAGAGCTGCTTAGTGCCACACTGTCAGAAGAGCCACCCATTTCTGAGAGGAGCAGAACCACGGAGATGGTCCTGTCGCATTAAGCGCCTTATCACTAAGGGCTCCCCTCCCGGTGGTCCTGGCCATAGAACAAATGCTTTGTGGTACAGCTGGCATTTAATGAAAGCCTCTGTTTAGCACCATGGATGAAGCAGTTGAACATGAAACATAAAACCAAATTATCTGGGATAAAATTAGCATTCATATTTTATTTGGCAGTGACAGTTTTGCCTTTAGGTTATTATCCAATAACGCATTTCACCCCCAAAACCTTGAAACTGCATCATTTTCAGGAGTTTGCAGATAATCCTATTGTAACAGTGGAGAAAAACAAAAATATTTCAATAGTAGGTCCCCACTCCTCTCACACTTCACAATACACACAGAAAAGCTGTGTGAGTGTAACTAATCAATACATTCCTCGGGAAAAACTTTTTCAGCCAGCTGAAGTCTCTGATGCTAACTCTGATGAAATAAACTATTTGCACTGCTCGGCAAAACAAGGAAATAGTACATAAATGTGTTTGATATTCAAGAACAGGATAAGTGTGACCTCCAGAAACATGTGGTCTGGGTTTTGCTTCAGGTAAGAACTAAAAAGCAGCAAGTATTTGCAAAAAATATTTAGAAGTTACTTACCAGTGAGAAATGTGAAATAGAACTTTCTCTACAAGAAGACAAACATCCACAGTCCACAGAGAGACAAAAGGGAAGCTCAGATGTGTCAGGTGCTGCTTACTCTCTCCAATACATACCTGGTATGCACTCCTCACACTGCCACTATCCCTTCCCAGAGAATCTGGAGGAAGTCCTTTCCATTCCAAATAAAGAACTATGGGTGTGCAAATGAGAACTCTTCTGGCAAAAAGCAGTTATAGAGGGAGGTGGTTCCTCTTCCTCCTGCAGACACCTAGCAAGAGGTGGCTCTAGGAATATGCTCTGGCATAAAGTAGAATTAAAGAAGAAATCCACGCACTTTGAGAGCACACCCGCCATAATCAAAAATACCCAAATGCAAACAAGAGCGCACGTTTGCAAGAGTACGTGACCATCATTCTTTTCCAAAGCATATTCTGGGAACTGCCAAGCAGACAAACCCTTCAAGCTTATTTGAAAAGAAAGTTCAGTTTTACCAGCTCCGAACATCTACCTATTAACACACAGAACAGAGAAGAAACACCTCTTCCAAATCCAGAAAACATCTCTACACGTGGCTCCACGCGGTTGATAAAGTCCAAGTGTGGACAGCACAGGGAGTGGAATGGAGGAGCTGTGGCTGTTTTTGACACTAAAAGAAAAGACGTGCTGGGCACACACCACAAAATGCACTTCAGAACCGCTGACAACAGGAGGTCTAAAGCACCAGGCGATCTCTTTAAAGATGCCTGGCAGCTGAAATCAGTTAAACCATGCAAAAGAGCAAGTTACAGCTGAGGACACATCGTATCTTGAAAGGACCAAGACACTGGAAGGAAAGTGACAAGATGAATGGGTTGGGGGCATAAAGCAACTGGCAAAACAGGAAAGAAATAGAATTGCAAATCCAAAGACTGCAAAGAACTTAAAAACCAGGAGCACTTAAGATGAGAAAGGTTCATGCCAAAGGTCAGGCTCTGGACAGACACTACAGAAGGTTTCCTGCCTGCCTGCAATGCTCCTCTGACCCTGAAAGAAAAGAGTGGAGAATGGCCTCTGGATGAGTTTCCTTCCAGACATCAGTCCAAAGACAGATCAGGCTGTACCTATTTGGTCCTCACAGCCACTACAGCACGAAAACTGACACTATCTCAAGCCTGTTAGTTTCACTGTAAATTCTCACTTTTGGTGTGCTAATCAGGATGAGTGGGACCGCTGTCGTGGGACATACTCAAGCTTGCCTGAAGACATGTTTGAAGAGAAAAAGTAATCAGATCTAATGATGATTAGAAACGAAACAAAGCAAGACACATGATGGAAAAGCAAGATGACAGCTCTGAATTCTCACTGACAAGCAGTAAAAAGGCACCAAACAGGAATTAGTGCAATGGGGATGGTGCCATAAACAAAAAGGTGGCCAGGGCAGGCATTCTGGATTCGGTGACATCAGAAAGATTTACCGTACAGCCACTTCCAGCTTGACACAACACAGTATGCAGGAGCTTGAAGTGTATGGGTCTGCACAGGAGAATCACTCAAGGGGCTGTAACGTTCATCAGCAACTGCCCAAACACACACAGGGGGTGGACACAACGTACCTTGCGTCAAGTCCCAAACAGATAAATCTACAGGTAGATAGCACGCAAATATCAACCTTAAAAAAAGCATTCCTACCGCTTCCAGCTCCTTTTGGGTTTCATCCTCCATTCTCCTAATATCTTCCATAGTCAGATCAATCCACTTGTCAATCCAACAGAAGAGCTGGCGGTGAAAGTTGGTAAATATCCTTTTTTCTTGCTTCAAGAAGAGAAACAAACATTAGATAACAGGCCCACATTTTGCCAAAGACTGGTGAAGTGCTTGCAGCTGTCCACTTTGAAAAGCAATGATCTTTAGGTGCGTGCTGTTTCGCACTGCTACAGGTTCAGCACCCTCACACTCCTGGATTCAAAAGTAATCTCATTTCTCACATGCTTTAACATGGAAAAAAATTAACAAATTTAACTATCAAAAAAGTTTCAAGAAAGTTCAGCAATTCACGTTACTTGAAAATGCTGAAAAATCCTTTTAAAAGTCTGTTCTAGCTCCAAGACAGAATGAACATCACAACAGCTAGAATATTTAGCATGAACTGTAGGAAAATCTGTGACGGAACTGTCGCAGGTTCTGTGCTCACTGTTAAAAAAAAAAAAACAACCCAAGAACAGCAAATTTGTAAAGCCAGAGTGAAGCAAAAGGGAAGTACTTCTGACTCCAAGGATGGCACGCTTGCAATTTGTACCAAATCAACATCCCAGTAATACTGGACATGTTCAAAGGTACCAAATCCTTGAGTACAAATATTCAAGGTAAGTATGGCACAGCCCTTTCATTAAAGTACGCGTATCGGTGTTCTGAACTGATCGCAGTAAGAACGTTCTCACTGTACCTCCCCTACTTCAACTGGTAGGTTTCACATTTCAGAGCACCTGCCGTCCCCAAAGCCCACTGTCTCACGCTGAAGAACTGCGGCTTGCCAGCTCAGTCCCTCTCGAGTGCCCTGGGACCTCAGCTGTTAGAAGGGTGACTTGGATGACAAAAGATGCATCACATAAGCCATGCCATTTTCAGAATTACCAGTTCTGCTCCCCGCTGCTCTGGTAACTGTAGCCACGTACATACAACACAGGGATCTATTTTACTACGGAAGCTCAGACTTCTGCATGTATTCAGCTCCCAAGGCTGCCCCCTAAAGTTCACGTCTTGTTCATCTGCTCCCAGATTTCGCAACACTCAGGCCGCTGACTGTCCTCAAAACCAGTGCTGGTCAAACCTGACATACTCGACAACTAGCGGAGATAACCTCCTCTACAGAATCAGCTTCAGGTAAAGCAAGGTTGAAAAAAAAACAACTTTAAAAATTCCTCCTCATCAGACCACAGCGTAACTCCTGGCTCTTCTGGTCAACTCGCTCCCTAACAGTGCTCGGTCTGGAATGCGCGGTGGCCAACCCCTTCCCAAGGCCACCACCACACTGGACAGTCTCCAGTGTCTCCTGACCCTTACTTCATACTGCGGCCATCGCAAACCACCTTCTCCAGCTCGTTTCTAGTCACTATTGTTTGAAGCTGTTCTGTTCCGCTCTCATGTTTGTTGCAGTTCAGAACATTGAACGCCGTCAGCGGCGTGGCCCACTCAGAGCCCTGGTTCCCTGGTCTGATGCTGGCTGTGGAGAACACCACGGCCAGTTGCTACTGGCATGACACGTTTGGTTAACTCACCGGTACAGCACGCTTCCTCTGGATTGGACCGAACCGGCGCGACGGTCCAGATTAAACACTTTGCCTACAGGTAAGTTTACATTCTAAATATTTAGTCATACTTCGAAAAATATTTTACAACTCCCATTCTGCTACAGGAGTAACAAAATAAGACAGGAACATAAACTGACAAAACACCACAACTGCCAGCTAAATCCTAGTGCGCTGGATTCTACCTGCATCAGACTTGGTTTTGCAAACATTCAATTTAAAAAAAATAAAATACTTTAGAATTAGCAGAAACATAAGAATAGTTTCATAAGAAAACTTGAACATAAAATACTAGAGAAACACCAGCACATTTTATGCAACCTTCAACTCAAGAGAAAAAAACACAATCAAAAAACTCTCCTGCTGGCAAGTGTTGTTGCTTCCAAAACCAGATGTTAAACCTACATGACAGAGTCTTTGCTATATCTTTGCTTTTTTAACTTTGGAAGATATTCTAGTACCACCAAGGAAACGCCATTGATCAAGACACAAATGGTTGTACTTGCTGAAAAAATGAAGAGAAATTGCTTGACTCTGAGCAACAGGACACTTCATCCTGTTTCTCCTCACAAAGTCCCACAACGCAGACCCACCCTGCCTTCCTACCTGCCCCCCTCCAACCCCGCCTTCCCAGCAAGATCCCAGCAAGGGCGAAGCACTCACCTTTTGTATAAAGTTTTCAACTTTGTTCTGCAGTCCCCACCATTTAAATTTGATAGTCACCAACTTGTAAGCACACATTTTAGGACACTCTTCATCAGTTGCTAGCTCTTTCTGTTTATGGGTAAACAGAAGATTAAAAAAATTACTTCAGTCCAAATAAATTCAGATAATTATTAGATATAAGTATTATAATAGAATTATAAGTTTTATTATTAGCTTATAGTAAATTAAATTATTTTATTATATTTATAAACTATAATCCTAAGTATTATCAGAATTATAACAATGCTTAGAATTCTAAGTACTGGTAAATACTTAGCACTGTACTCTGAACACCGCGTAACAGGGATTAACAATCAGGTTAAACGTGTAAGACAGTTCCATCCATGCTGCAAACACATACCATAAATCTTAGTCTTAACATGGACTGTATTTTCATGATTTCCACTGTAACATACTTTCTGCTGTTTTGAAAGGACAATGAAGTTTGATTACAACAGCTAGCACCAAATTATTTTTTACTTTTGGGTCTGTTGTGCAAAGGCAGTTCTAACTGGAGCCGTTCAACGTCGCTCAGTACGATGGTGGAAAACACACGTACTGGAAAGATCCCCTTAACAAAAAGCACATCACCACCCCTCAGGTCTGCTTCTCACAGAAGCGCAGAACTTGAGCTTATCGCAGCTCTGCTCCGCCACGCAGGCACCGGCCGCCCTCCCCCCTCCTGCAGACGATGGCAGAAGGGTCTGTGTCTTTACCCCGGTGCAGAGGTCATTTCTAGTTGTGGGGCATAATTTACATATTCATTTTTGCATCATGAATTGCAGACCTTTGACTGCTACCATGAGAAAAACGGGGAGAGAACTTCTTTATCATCAATGGCTACAGGTGGCCATAAGACCAACCAGCTCTACTTCAAAGACTGCTTGGAAGCAGCTCCAGCTCAAGGACTCTCCCACAAGAATGAGCCGAGGGACATTCAGGAGACACTAACCTCCATTTCCTATAATTCCTAGGGTTCTGTTACAGTTCCTACACCTAAACAATTCTGAAATACCTGTAAGATCATACACAGTGATTTTCCTACAATTCATCCAGTCAAATTTACGTAATACAAGAGACCGTATCGTGTTTGTAGTCTAACATAGCATGTTAGGTTACTCCAAGCCTTGTGAAAGAGGAAGGAAAAATAAGGAGG